>VWZG01004791.1:260879-331166 GCA_013396735.1 Grallaria varia | reverse complement strand
TTTTTTCTTTTTTAAGCTGTTATGCCCATATCTGCTCTTTGGTGGTCTTTCTGGCTTTCACATACTTTCTTATGAAGAAAGGAAAAAAAAATTTAACAAACTGCTGCTATTTTGATCAGTCCAAACTCTTTAAATCAAGTTGACTTATCTTTTTCTGAAATTATTTTTCATTTTCAATCCTAGAAAATATTGTGCTGCTAGATGTTAAGCCTTATCAATAGCCTACAATTGTAATAAGTAATTTTCTTGACTTCATGATTCAGAAAAAAAATGGATTCTGTAAACTAGATTTTCCATCAACTAAAGAGTTCATATATATACTGCTGGACTAACTACAAATCAGACCTCCAGGCAAGTTTGATTTGTGGGTTGATGACTTGCTCTGAGCCTCACCAATAGAGGAACGGTACAAGCTGCCATAAATGCGGTCTGATATGGCTCCTATTTAGGGCAATGTGAGGAGTCCTACAGACTTTAAAACAAGATAAATAGGGATCTGAATAACTGTCAGACTTACATGAATGCATGTCAAGCTCCCCACAGCAGCCACCATGTTTTACAGGCAAACACACATATGGCAATAGAACAAAATCGTCAGTCTTGAGAAAGTGATTGGACAGACAGGAAATATAACCTGGGAAGATCAAGGCTGTTCAGTCAGCAGAGTGGGAGGATACAATGGAGCAACCTTCAGACAGACAAAAAGGTGCTGTGTAAAGGTAAGAATCTTCTTTGCTTTCCTTGTCAGTAATGAGACAAGAATTGGTAGGCTTAGATCTCTGTGAGATTTTTCTTTTCCAATAAAGAAGTATGCTGCCTTTAACAGCTGGTGAGTACCAAGCCAGGCTAAGGAGAGTATGTTTGAGTACAGGCTAAAGAAGCATTTCATGGGAATGATTTAGACTAAATGCTGGAACAGGGTTCCAGGGAAAGTGGTCACAGCACCAAGCCTGACAGACTTCGAGGCGTTTAGATGATGCTCTTGGGCACGTGGTGTGACCTTCGTGGGTCCCTTCCAACTTGGCATATTGTGCTGGTTTGAAAGTAAACCTGCAGGAGAAATGAATCCAACTCAAAAGAAGCTAGAAGTCAGAGCTACAATTTAATAAAAAGATTACAATAGATACACTGATACAAAGGAAAATTAGTTTCAGACCTCAAAACCCAGTTGTACAACCAGCCCCCTGGGGCACAAACAGTATGGTGCTCACCAGCCCCTGTGCTGAGCACCACGTGATCCCCCTGAGTCCAAAGCAAAAAGAAAAGGAAAACCTGTTTTCCTTCCAGAAGGTTGGTGGTCGCAGTCTGGTTGAGAGTGGTAGTTGCAGTCCTGTTGAGGTTCTGGTCCTCCTCTCAATCTGACAAGTGAGTGAGTGCCCCAAATCCCAAAACCCCAAGCTTAGATATGCTTGGGTTCAGATAGGAACACCCAGTACCTCCCCCAGGGTGAGGGGTTTCACAATGGGCAATTTAGTCAGTGAGTCACAGGATATTTTGGTCTACTTGATGGCCCATTAGCAGACATGACCCCTCAGGTTGGGTGTGAAGGTGTTAATGATTCCCAGAGGGGAGTTATCACACCTGAATCATTGGGGTGAAGACAGGGAACCCTCTTATCTCTGTTTTCTCATGCACCCAGTTCATAGCCTGAGGTGTCAGGTGTGTCCTGGGCAGCTGCTGCAAACAATGCATCATTAACAGTTCATGATAAATGGAAGAGAGGGTATGGAATACGCAGTTCCAGTTACATTCACACAGCGATAAACTGGTCCCAGCCACTATAACTAGGACACATATTCTGTGATTCTGTAAATACTAGGTGTTCTGTTGGCTTAGCAGTCTACAGTCTCAGCAACTGTAGAAATTTGAAATAAATAGCTAAAGAAGAATCCTTATATCTATTAAGTATAATTTGGTTGATAATAGCATTATCAATAACATTATTATTTGGTTGAATTTCTGTATGTCTCTGAAAACTTCTGAAAAACCACAATTCAGACCCATTTCACTCACAACTATCCAGATTCAGATTCTGTGGGACAAGTTATATAGATGAATTGACGTTATTCTGAAAAAACAAACAATTGAAAATCCATTCCTGCACCACCATGCTTCCTAGTGACATAGTAAGCATCTTAGATACAGGGTCTCATCCTTTAAAAGTTTAAATAATTAGAGACTATGATGGCAGTCCTTAAAGTTGAAGATGAAGTTCAGTCTTAAGTACAATCAACAACTGATATATATTGCTTTCAGATATGTGTTCTTGATCGCGCCTGTAATAAAATGACAAACAGTCTATGAAAATACTGTTGCCAGGCTTGTGGGCTGTATTTATAATAACTATATACATACCAACAGTGAGGCTAGCTAGGAGGAACTGGAGCGCTTGAAAATTATTAATATTAAATATATTATTGACTTTAGTAAGCTCAGTTCTAAGTATTTAGTACCTAAAAAACTACGCCAAATGGCCAGTAGAAGACTACTGGTGATTCTTTTTGTGTGTTAGATTAGTGGTGTCTCTGAGAATTTTTGTTGTGGAGTAAAATTTCATACTTCCAGATGCTCAAAGATGATTTGTGCAGCAATTTATTTAGTGTTGCATTTTAGGTAAACAATCACAAATGCAGATTAAGGCAAGGAGAGCAGGTGTGGACAGATTTTCCACTGTGAACAGGTACACTGAAGTGAGGTTGTGGTCCATGTAAACAGTGCAGAGAAGCAGCTTGAATTAGATTCAGTAGAATAAGAACACCAGGGAACGAATTAAAGAAGATATGGAACATGAGATGAACAGAAAGATGAAAGATGAGCTAAGAAAATTATCTTTGAATGGCTAATGGTAGGGCAAGATTTTATTTGTTTTGTAGGTTGGAGGGAGACTTGTTGCAAGAGTATGGTGAGGAGAAACTAGGCCAGCATTTTAAGTAAGACTATCACATCCTAGGTTTTGCTGAGAGAAACTAATTGTTGGTTGTCCTTTTAAAATGTGGTTCAAGCAGATGTACTTTGAATATTAATCAGCACGTGCCAAATTTTAAATGTCTATATTTTCAGTTTAGTCTTCTGGTACTTGTCCATTTAAAGGAGAAAAGACAAAATCCAGGCTGTTGGTTAATACTGTTAAAGGTTTCTACCTCAGTTGTGTTTGCAATGGAGAGCATTCCAGCCAAATCCGTATCATTGTGTGGGAAATAGCAGCCAATTTGCTTGTCTAGATTACAAGTGTAGCTTTGTACTCTCACATGATTGCAGGCTAGCCCGGACAATCGGGTAGTGTTTCAGGATGGCTGGCAGTAGGCAGGCAGAATTCAGATTTTGAAGTCTGCTAGCTCTTTCTTTATCCGGACTGGCTACTTTTTCCAGCCTTTTTGGGGGCTCTTTCCCAACAGGGTAACATTATGCAGGATTGCACAGTAATAAACTCCCATACTGGCAATGCTGTCCTCACCTGGATTCAGCAGAATCCCAGGGGAATGCCCTGGTAAGGGAAGTCTGTGCATCGAAATTGGTTTCAATTAAAATTTATTCAGAGACGTGGCAAAGCATCCGAGATCATCAAGAGAGCCTTACATTAGGGCAGATAGATTAAATTACCCTTGCAAGCGTTTCCTATTCTGCATGCATGGTCAGGGTGAACTAGGGCAGAGGGCTGTATATTTGTACTGCTGCAGTAACTGGGGCAGGGCCAATGCAAAGCAAGACTTTATGTTCCCGACAGGTGAGTGTAAAATTCTACCTGTGGTGATTTTTGGGTCAGTTTTTGCCTCTGTCTCTACTGAGAGTAAGGCTTACCTTAAAGGAGAAATTAATTTCCTAGATGAAATACCTCCTGCTCACAACAAACACTGCCACAGGGCTTGCCATGCAGCAGTTGACACTAGTTTATTGTTCTGCTCAAGAGATCTTTCATTCTGAGGCCTTTTTTAATTTTTAGGTGCTTACTTACTTTGGAACCTGTAAAGTATTTTATTGTAATATTGAAGCTGTTGTAAGTGATGAAATTGTTTAATTTAAGGAGGGTATGCAAATTAATTAAAAACCCAATGCCAGAAAACTTGTCCTGCCTTTCCCTTTCATACTTAGCCAAACTTAGAGAGCCAAGGGAAGAGAATATTTTTTCATTCCTTCAATTGACTAGTCAAAAGACTGCCATTTATGACAGAGGGACAAAGTCAGTGCAGACTATGCAAATTTGTTTTTTTTTTTTCCTGGCTGAAAAGGAGATCTAGAACTGAGCTTTACAGAAGATGGATATGGGATGTTATTTTCGACGAGATCATGTTTGTGGTAGCTCATACCTACACACCAAATCCCTTAGTGTCCATGGATTTTGAGGTGAGCTGAAAATACATCACAAATACCATTTTCACTTCTCCTTTTGGCTACTTTTTCATATCAGTATTCAGTGGAAGAGAACTAGAAGCAAGAATTAGAGCAAGTAACAAGTTGACCAGTCACATGTCAATGGTCTAGAGAGGTTTGTGCATGTGCCTGTACATGGATATGTCAGTAGCAGTATTTTTCAGGAGTAAGTCTAATGTGCAGGAATTGGACAATGTCTTTAAAAAAACAAAAAAAACAGTAGTAGAAGTCGCTCAAATATGAGGCATTTCTTCCTTAAACAATGTATTTTATTAAAGCAGGTTTTGACCTTTCCTGCTGTTTACTCTGGAGTGTCAAAGCACTTGCTGGTGCACTGAAATCTCACCACCTGCCAAAAGGGTAGTGTGGTACCTTGTGTGCTGTTACCAAAAGAACCAAAAAAGAAATGCAGAAACATGATTTTTGTAAACACTGAAGGTAGACCAAGAGTCATGCTTTCTGGTAAACATATCATTTGAAGCATTGAAGTGTTTGTCTGCCCGAGCTCCTGTGGAGTCCTAGCACAAATATCTAAAAGGCACTGAAGGCAGTCAGTGTAGGGCTGTTCAGCTTTGAGCATATTTATTATAAGAGTACTGTACCAAAACTTCTTTGTCAATGTACAAATAATTTTTGGTGTAAGTTTAGGAATATAGGGCTAGGAGGGGCTTCAGAGACTGTGTATGAGAAATTTGTCTACCATGATGCAGGACTTAGTAGCCCTACTTGAAAAAAAATAAATTGTAATGGAAGAGATTTCCAAATAATTCCTTTTTTTTCTAAATAATTGTTACAGTACATAATGTAGTAACAGGAGCTTTTGATTTTTCTCCCTTCTATATCCTGGAAGACTGCTGTAAAGTGTATTTTCAACTATGCATCCACTTATTCTCTTAGTTTCAGAGAAGTCTTCTTCATCGAATCAATCTGCTCTTCTTCATTAATTAGCATGTTAGCAATCACACCATTCCTGTTGATATTTTCTTCTCCAATTTCTTATGTCCCAAAGTTAAAGAAGCACGCCAGACAAATTTCACCACTACTCCATACAGCACATCAGAAGGCGGCTGCCATGTTCTGGCTTCGACATATATTATTGCTTACTACAATCCTCTAGCTTCTCTTTTACTGTAGCACAGCTTACATATTTTATCCCCTGTCTTATACTTGATCTGTCCTTCCAGCCTGCAGCACTTTACATTTTAATTTTTTTTTCACTTCTGGTATTTCAGCCATATTCGGTTTTCAACACTATGATGAATTCTACTCTTTGTAGTCCCAGTTATTATCATTACTGCATTCATAAACATATTCTCATACCTCATCCTAGTAATTAAGAAAACATTGAGTGGAATCAGGCCTAGAATAGGCCCCTTTAATAACCAATTTGGAAGCTGAAACAATCACTTTTTTTCCCACTGTATGATAATGGGATCTATACTTCATTTCATAGATTACTGATGAAATGCTATGCCAAAATCAAGATATACTGTTATTTTTAACCCTCACTCCCCATCCCAGCCCCAACGCAGTTACTGCTGCACAGGAGGAAGTTTAGGTGACAGGACATATTAAACTGGACAATTTTAGAAACTCTGAATTGTTATATATCATTTGAGCTTTTTTTTTTTTTATAATAAAGATAATTCTACAGTCTTGAGAACAAGTAATTGCTACTTTTTCATGACTACTTTTCATGATTCAGACTGTCTTCAGAGGAGGTGTTGAAGACAAAATATTCATATTGTTATTTATGAACTAGCATAATCTACAAGATGTTGTTTACAGTGCCACTCCATAGAGTAGGAAAAGTGATGTGTTCCTCTGCGTAATGGAGCAAAATATTGGTGACCAAACAGTTTCAGCCATTACCAACACTTTGCCACCTCTCAAGTATCAGACAAGTCTGCCCTACCTTTTTGCCACAGCTGTTTCTACTGTCAGTTTTAGTACCTCATTAGTGCTCAAGAAAATGCTCCATCAAATGCAGCACAATCTGAGCTCAAATATTTTATGCTGCATCAATGTAGCTTTTCTCCTCTCATCTGGGAATCAAAGGGGGCTAGCTGAGTTTATTGCAATCTATTCCTACTACCTCTGCATTCTTTCTGCTGTGCTCCTCTGAAATGGAAGTCTGTGAATGCAAAGGACGATGCCACTGACCTTCACTGAGAGGTTGGACGGGATGTTGTGAGTTGGTGCTGCATTTTGATTTCCGCCCTGCTATCCAGGCATGCAGAATGCTTTTCCATTTCCTTTACCGTTGTTATCTTTGTTAGCACAGTTTCTTTTTATTGCAAATAATAAAGTCACAAGCCAGTAATGGAATTTTTCAAACTCATCGCACAATCTTTGATAATAATTAGGAGGAGGCAAAGGTGACTTCTCTCATTTTCAGTTGTTGTACTGTACAAACTCATTGCTTGTTTGTCAAACAAATACAAAGGGATCTGTCACAATACAATGGTGGATATATTTCCTTTTTCCTAAAAGGTGGTTCTTTTCTTTTCCTCTCATGTTATTTTCCTCACCATCAGATGTGTTTTCTTTTAATAATTGGAGGAGGGGACAGGGAGAAAAATATATTCATGGCCTCTTCACAGAACAGTTCTTTTAGTACTAAGCACACTGCTAGGATGAAAATTAAATCAGCTTTGGCAAGCTTTTAAATTAAAGGCTATTTTATTTTCTTATTGGAGAAATATGTGTTGAGTAGTGACAATATGCACAAGCTGTGTTCATGATCACTCCTGGAATACACAAGGGCCTTCTAAAGATAAAGCTATCTTTCTTGAAACCAGTTGAGTTTGGGAACATCAAGGTAAATGTACTCTGTTCAGCAAAAGAGGATGGTCAAGAGCAGATTGTCAATATTAGTGCCCTCCCTTCACTCCTCCGTATCCCAGCTTCGTTTTGGGCCACACAGCTTGACTCTCTAAGCCACCGTGTGCATACAACTCTGTGAAAGAGCACACTCAAGGGACCTCCCCCCGAAAGCAGAGTGGATAAGGCTGCCATGTGTCTGGTTGTGTTTTCTCATATGGATTGTCGACATAATCCCGGCAGACTTTACCCCTCGAGCGTCCTCATAATGCGTTCATACAACACCTAAATTCAACTGAATGCTGCAAACTCTGATAGCTTACAGCACAGTCAGTAATCACATCTGTCAGTCTGAATTCAGGGCCTGAAATAAAAACACTAACTGGTAGTTTTGTCTTGGCACCATATAGGGTCTGAAGGGGACTTGCGGGGAAACGCTTTGTGGTTTGCACATAAGCAGTTTGCCACAGGGAGACTGCCTATGACCAGGGTACTTGTTCTCCGCTTATCAGGTGTAGAAAATGGTCCCTGGCTCTTTTTATTTCCTTTTTTAAAATTACTATTGTTGCTGTGCACTTTTTTATTTAACAATCTATGCACTGTTGTAGGTGTCTTTCTGTAAATTATGATTTTGTCAGGGACTAAAAGATCTGTGTTGAGAAGTCACCCTCTATTTACTGTCACATGACTGAAAATATACTGCTTTTTGGTAAGGAGAAACTCTTGCACGTTATCTCTTGTAGGCACAGGATAGAGATGCAGGAGGCATAGATACAGCCCTGGGCTCTACCACATGTTTTCTGTGTGATTCTGAGCGTATGTGCAATCAACACTCAGTTATCTGTGGGTGTTGTAACCTGTTTGAGTTTAATCATACCATGGAAGCAGAAGTACTTGAGCTTTCCCCTTACCCAGCCAGCACTGGGCAGCCCAGACTTATTAGTTTAGGCCTAGGGCCAGGAAGAGGCAGCTGTGCTGCCTTCCCAGCCAGCTTGGGTCTGCGAGCAGTTGAGCCACATTGTGTCCTGCAGAACACAAACTGAAGACCCAGGCTCATTTTGTGGAGTCATCAGGAAAGCTTCAGCTCTGTGTTTCTATTTCCCACAAGGACTGAGACTGCACAGAGGCAGTTCAAAGCCAGCCAGGCTTATTGAGCGCCACCTGAACATCTTTATAACCATACATGAGGTTCCAAGAAGATTCATTAGCTCAGGTTCAATGCCAGTCTAATAAATTCACTTGTCATCTTGTCAGCATGTCTGCTTGTATTTGGGCTAGAGCAAGCACCTTATTCAGCAAGAACCGTTCAAACTCAGCATGAAGTTCCTGGTGAAACAGGTATTACAGTTTAACCTATGGTGTCCCTCTGCTTCAGATCCCAGCTCTGTTCACTTTTCTTAGGCTACGTGCATTCACTGCCATGGGACACAGTAGCCCTTTAAATGGGAGTTATTCTGCCAAGTCACTTAAAGGAAGTGAGAAATCACCCAAGTGGTGTGGTGGAACAGAAGGGGTAACCAAGTGGCTGCATTACCTCTTGTTTGTTTGGTGTGAGCTCAGGGAATTTACACAGAATTAGCTGATCTGTGACAACCACTTTAGAGGTTCTACCCTCTGAGGTAGCTTACTGCTGTTGTGTTAAAGGATGAGCCACCACAGACTGCCTGCTGCTTACATCATGTCACACAGAGAGGCACTTATCATGGAGTAGCCCATAGGCTGTAAACTCATATCCTAGATTCTTCAGATATGGCTAAAAACTTAAATATAAATTTCTTTTCTGTGAAATGGGTGCAAGTGGCAGGTGTTTTGTATGGCTCTTGACAAGACGTCTTCGGGACTTTTTAAGGAAATCATCATTACAGCTATCTGAATTTTTGAATGCTTAGTGAGAAGAGAAACAGCATAGTGGCTTCTCTCAATTGTTTGTTTGTTTTTTCCAATGCTTCCTAATTATATTTAAATCAATGACATTCTGCAAAGAATCTCGCAGAAAAAACTAAGGGAAACGTCTACAATGGAGGTTAATGAAATTTCTGTCACAACCTATGCAGCTGATCCAAAACCTAGTAGAAAGCTGTGAAACTCAGGACCATTGGGTCAGGCACTTGAAGCCTGAAAGCTTCATTCATTGGCTCAGGAACATAAGCAAGTAAAACCCTATATGTTGTTAAACTGTATAGATTGTCACGCTTTGTTCAACCAGACACAAATACATCATAATAAACAAACATACTTAAGATAGCATGAGGATGTCATGAAGACAAAGTAACTCATTCAGATCTATGGACAGGTCAGACTCATTCATGGAAGACATTTGATTTGCTTCTTTTTGTGTTTATAGAAAGAATTAGAGCTTCGTGATGGAACATGTGTGTCCTGAAAGAATTATAAACATACTGGCACAGCTCTGAAAACAGAGTGATTCTCTCCATCTTTCAGCAAGCTGCACTGGTGTCATGACACTGCTTCCAGTTCCTGAGTCAGCTCAGGGGCTCTCTGGGAGTGTGTTTCACAATGTAGACCTGTCCCAAGAGGACCATCTGCCTTGTTCCACTGTGGTGCTCGTTTGGGCTCTGCAGGACCCAGTACAGCAGAACTATCACAACCTGAAGTCTACACTTACATTTCAAAATGAATTTAATGGTTTTACCTAAGTTTCTAGGTATAGTTTCAGTGTTTGAAATGGGATCTGGGCTACTAACTGGAGCAGGTGCTTTTGAAAATCCACTCCTAGAAAACTAAATGTATGCCTTGAATTGTTGGATGCTGAGTAAAAGGGAACCTGTTAATCCAGATGGTGTTTTGGTTTCCCAAAAGAAGGAGAAACTTGTCCATTTCTTAGACTGTTGGATTTAGTCTAGGAAGAAATATTTGAGTTCCACATTGAGAAATCTGAAGCGGTCAATCTTACCATCCAATAAATGCCTACAAATGAGAACTATGTAGATTGTTATAGGAATTAACATTTCTCTAGTCTAACCAGACTGAACAAGTTTTGATTTAATTTGTCTGTGGATAATAAACCACAAATGATGGGTCCAAATATCAACTGCAAAGTTCTAGGAAGGAGGGAAAAAAAAAAGGGTGGGTCCAGGAGTGGGAAAGCAAGGGTTTACGTCAAATGAGAGAAAGGAAATAAGGGGAAGGAATTTCTGAGATTTACCATAGGGGAATGCATGGAGGGCTGTGGGGTGTTGAGCCAGTGACTCCTGTCATCTATGTCAGGCTTTCCATTGACTTAATACTGAATGAGGCCCAACCAGAATGAGCTTGTGCCTCTGTACAAATGTCTGAAGCCAAAACAAAAATAATTACAGTACTGAATGGATTGCATTGGCTGACTTCTTCAGTGTCTAATGTTCTTTGGCAATGCTTCATCCTGATTATTCCATCTGGAGATAATTGTGTGATATCATCCATAAAATTAAAACATAAATCAATCCAACTAGTGATCAGCCTTATGAGCTGCTGTTCAAAAACACACATGGAAATCTAGCGCTCCCTGCCTTTTTAGTAGGATGTGCAAAAATCAGTGAAGTGTCCGAACAAAATAAAATCACAAGCTAGTACTTGAAATCTGCAAATCTTTCATAAGCTGTAACAGTGCTGTCAATACAATACATGGAAAATAATAAGGAACTTTGTTTCCCCTTATACTTTATTTAGTCTGTTAAAATAAGTTAATACTTTAAGTTTTAAAATTTTGTTTGTTGGAATAATGGCTTCAACAGTGTATGGTTGCAGTACAGCAGTACATTGCTGACTTAAAGCAAGAAAACATTTATTAGCAACTGAGAAAATATATTCCTAATGGAAGAAAAATTTTCTTCTGTAGGGTTGTAAAGTAATACCATCATACCAATAAAGTCCTTATGGCCCCTTTCTGCCAGGAAGGCCATTATATTACTTCATGTGGTATTAACTTCTATCAGGTGGTCTTTGAACCATGAAGAACTAATTCAACTTTTATCTTGCATAGTCCTGAAAAAGATTATTAGCAACAAAGATTAACAGCTATTCATTTTGTCGGTTCGCAATTGACTTTTGTTAGGAGAGATATAAGGGTTTAACCTAGGTCATTTTGGAAAGGGCCATTTAGGAGATTAATTTATGCTTTATTTCTCTTGTCCCGTTTTGAAAGTTTTAGGAAATGTTACAAATGGAATCACTCCAACAGTCTTGCCATCTTTAAAATAGCTTGTATTTTAAACATGATATAATGATGAAAATTTTAGTTTGTTGGTTTGTTTTTCTTATAGGACACACAAAAGTCCTTATATGGAGGGCACACCTAGCTCTTTTTTGGGAAATATTTTACTTGCTTTCCCTACGGTAACAACTTGCAATCACAGGAAACTTTGCAGAAAGCAAATGGAAGAACACTGTTAATGAAGTAGTTATCAAATGTTCAACTGAATCTTCATGGCAAATTGAACATGCAGTACTCAACTGGAGGTGTTTACTGCAAGCCAGATGCTAATAACTTGATTCATTTTGAATAGAAACTTATTCGGAGAGCAAAAAAATTTACTCAAAGGTTCTTTGAAGGTAGATAAAGGATAAAATATTACTAACTTTGAATAAGAATTGCACACTTCTACATCTTATCCCTAATAACAATGTATTATAAATAAAGTAGAAAAATATACAAAATAAATATTAAACTCCACTATGTATTATTCTGAGTTCAATTTTTAATGCTCGACACCTTCCTTTATCTAGATATTAGTCTCAGTCAAACTCACACTATTGTTTTGTCAGTAGATACCAGTGTACAGACACTCTCAAAAAGCTAGAATGAAATGAATTATAGTCTTTCCTCAGAAAATATCCTTGTCATATCTGGGATGTTCTGTTCTTGGCTTCTTCCTAAAAAATAAATTGAATTAGGAATCACATTTAATGCATTTAATATTATGCCTATTGATATACATATCTTTGTTGATACCTACTTTATATCTCTTTAAATACTTGTGTATTTACTGTATTTATGTACTGCCTTTAATTTTTTTTTATATCTACACACACTTTATTTTATTATTAATTTGTTAGGATACTTATCTAAAGAGAAATTGCAGATAATAACATCATTTCATCTGGAAAAGAGAAGAGAACTTGATTCTGAAGTAATCCTGAAAGTCCTGTAAAACAACCCCTTTAATGTGGGAGGGGGAGGGAAAGGAAATATGTCTTACGGCTTTTATTTAAAGGTTTATATGCTTCTTATCCAATCTTCCCTGAATACCTTATGAATGGCTTGAAAGACTGATCTTTCCTTTGAAGGAAAGTGAAAAGATGGGAGGGAGATTGTCTGTCAATCCCAGAATAAATGTCCACAAATACAGATAAGAGGCCAAGAGAAACAGTGACATCATCTCCAATGCTTTTGAAATTCGATCAATATTTAGAGTTTTGATGAGAAGTCAGTATCCAATTGTCAATATTTTAACCATATCCATCGCTCTGGCAGCATTTTGTCTGCATTGGGAGTTTGTTAATATAAAATTGAGAATAGGCACAGCCTTCAGCTCTCTGGATAACTGCAGAAGAAAAACTCGTGTTCTCTTAATACTTAAATAGTGACTCAAGATTATGAGACACGGCATTTTCTTTGAAATTAGAACTGGCAAATTTCATTATTATAGCAAGAGAGAAAGAAGAGTATTTGACATGAGAAGACATCTGCTTTTAGAGTTATTAGACAATACCCTGCAGAAAGAAAACAAAATAGAAGGGGCAGTATCTCATAATTTTGCTGCGTGTCTTCATCATATTGCACATTTTTCATTTCAAACTTGGCTCAAGTAGATCTTGAAATACAGAAGCAAATCCAACTGCTACGTACAATAATGCAGTTAAAATCTCTAGAGGCTCTAATACTGCCTGGCTAACTAACTAGCTATACTGCAGATTTATTGAGCTACACCTTTGAGACTTGGGAGAAGGCAGCTGATGTATATGACTTCATTTCATTACATGTCCGGGCTGATGACTTATTAAGAAACACAGGACAAGCAGCTCTGTGCCATCCACTCCATCCCCCTATGAATGCCAGCTTCCCCCATAGAACACTATTTCTTGACCAGTTTCAGTGCCCTGGCTGGTAAAACCACTGTGATTTCCTACAGGGAACTTCTCCACACTTGCTCTTTTAGAAAATCTCAGCCAGAACATCACTTCGTGTAGCTTCATTCCTTGCTGTTTGTTAGTAATAACTCTGTTTTGCTATTTAACTAATGATTGTTCTGGTGCTTCTGGTGGCTAATTATTCCATCATCCAATCCAACATCATTCAGTGTAAGGTAGGATACTGCTCCTCGCACATTTGCTGCTCCTGCCAGACTCGTTCAGCCCTTTATTTTGGCAGTGGTTACAGTGTAGTTATAAACTGCTTGATGATAACCCACTAGGTTAAGTTGACTTCTACAGACACTGAGTGGGACTTCTATCAAGGAATTTTTATCACCCATTTTTGTGCTTTCTTCAACTTGTACTGTTATGGCCTTGGTTGTGACCTTGAATTAGAGCAAAGGGAGGTGATCAAAAGCACAGCTTTGTGCTCTCCTCCTCTAAAGTGCAATTATAATCTGCTAGTTGGTCACAGGTTAATGCTTTATATTTGTTTGCAACGCGCTAGAGTAGCTGAAAGCACCCCATTAGAAGCATGAGGAATTCTATCTGGGGCTGTGGAAGCATCTCAGTAGGGCTCATGCTTACCTTGGACAGTCTCTGACATAGGTACATAGATGGAAAAGGAGTAGGGAGAGAAGAGGGAAACAAAAACCAGTGAGGAAGCAAAACATGTCTAATGTGCAGGGGATTTTAATTTTTTAGCTAAAATATGTTTTGCCTAGTGTGTACATGCCTGTTACCGAAGCCATGTGTGAAATTTTTATGGAAGTAGAAAACTAGATTTGTAATAAAAAAAAGCATCCATAAATCAAAAACAAACAGCCTTGTCTCGGCCAAATTCTTGAAACTCAGCCTCCGTTGTGGGGAACGGAGACAGCAGAAGAGCTGACACCACAGCTTCCTCCTTGCATTCTCTACGTTCAGATGGAAATTACATTCTGTTCTCTTAAGCGCCCCATTTTACTATACAGCGTAACCAAGTAAGCTGGGCAATTTGTTTACTGAATTTCAGTGTGTACATTTGTAAAAGTTTGAATAATCAGCAGGATCCTAGCCTAAAACCATTTGATTTTCTCAGTAGTTCAACACTGTCCTTTGACAAATACCCTTTAATTGAAACAGGCCACACCGGGGTGTGCATTAATGGGCTGCTGTTGTACTGCTTGGGTGGTAGAAGGTAATTGGTCTCTGGTCCAGTGCTTCACAATGCTCCAAAGGCTTGTGCCAATGGTCTGTTAATGCACACCCTGTTGTGACACTGCTTAATTAAAATCTTAGGATATCAAAAGCAGAAAGCTCTAATGAAGAAGTTTCTTTCAAGCTGATAAATACTGTGGTATGACATATTAACCAGTATAATGTATGCTGGCTGGTTCTGGCCTGCAGAATTCTTTAGTTAAATCTGTGAATAGAAAAGGAGTGCATACTGGGGTGGTATCCACCATTGCTGAAGTGGGCAGGGCTGTAATCAGGCTTTTGCACGCAGTCCGAAGTATTTTGTGCTTTTTTTTTTTTAAGGATCTGTTTCTTGCCTGATGAATTTGAGCTTTACACTATCAAATGATAATCAACTGTGTTATGAGGTTATTTTCTAATGTGTTGCAGTAGATGAATTTTAAATCAAAATATTCATTGAAATTTGGTTGTGTAAAGATATCCTTTCCCCCTTCATTTTCATTGTGTTAAACAAGATAAATTACTTCATAAATCAATTATTTTTCCAGATATTCACCAGGAATGTTGGTTTTATCATACCATTCTTTCCGCTGTGCATGTTATTCTGTCAGCTTATGATCACAGCCATGCCATCTACAAAAGGAAATTAATATGGGGGCCTTTTCCTTATGCATTTTCAAAAGGAGACATACACAATTTGTGAGGTTTGGTTTTCTTTATGGAAAGAGACAAGTGCAACCTGCTGAAAGTGTTGCTGTGAATGGAAAAGCATATTTTTAGGAGCTGGTCTCACAGATATGGAATAAACTAGTAATGTGCTTCTGGTAGCATGACAGAAGATATCCAGCAGGATGTTTGGAGCCACCAGTCTGCCTGTTCTAATGTGAGCCTCAAGGATGCCCACCGGTCTATTGCACTAATGCAGTTTGTGGAGTCTCTGAACATCGCAGCTATCTAGGTGTGCGTAGCAATGCTGTGTGTCCTCTAGCTGCCTGTGCACGTACGACTGCGCTATGCAATCAAGAACACATCAATAAAAGAATTAGTCTTGTTAGTTCCTCTGATTTTTCAGGAAGTCTTTAAGATTCACTCTCAAGGTGCAGAGTCCTCCTCATCTTTTCCTTTGAACATTCAATTACACAGTCTGGCTGTCTCAAGTCTGAGGTGCTCTTAAATTCTGTAGGGACAGATTCAGAAATGGAAGCTGAAGTACAACCTACAGAACAACTCTGGAGCCCCAAACATAGCATTCAAACTGTCTTGATATAAATGGTAAGGTACATGCCATTATCTAATCCCTTCTCTGAGGCAGCCCAGCAGCTACAGTGTCTCCTCAATTTTTTCCCAAGAAAACTGGTTTTGAGCCTTTGGCAGTTATAATGGGACTGTATGGATGCTCTGCTGTAGGGTAAACCAGGTTGTACTGAGCTTTATGCTGATACGGTTAAATTGTGTCTGGTATTGAGTAAGTCAGTTTAAATCAAGGGGAAATATCATTAGCTTACAGTGTTCTTCAGCTCAGATTTAGCTTAAGCAGCTCTTCAGGAAAAAAAAAAATCTTTTTTGGATGGTTGTTGGTAACATTTGTAAAGAGATAACCATGTCAGTTCTGCTAAAAAATTTTATATGGGGAACTAATCTTTTTGGTCTTAAAGAGCCTAAAATGGCTAAAACCTTAGCAAGAATACCCACACAGTTCCAGAGGAAAATAAAATGGAGGCGTCCTTTCAATCGGAGAATTTGTTGCCTACTTTATTACGTGGGAGCATTATCTCCATCCTCTGCTGATAACTGCTTTCTTTCCTATGTAATTCAGTGACGTGTAACGCGGCTTTAATCTTCTGCTCTGCGCTGCCTGTGTGCTGTGAGACGAGAGAGACAGATGAGCTGGGAAGTCAGGGGGCAGTGGAGCCGCGGCACCCAGCTGCCTACCTGTCAGCTCTCCTCAGCCATCCATTTGGTCACGCTGCTCTCGAGGCCTGCAGAGATCAAAAGACAACCCTGTACACACCACCCGTCCCCAGGGAGAGGCAAGTTGAGCCTGGTCAGAGAGATGCGCAACGGAAGAGAGGACGTCTTCCGAGAAAAGTAATTTTGGGCCTTCTGCTGGTGAAATAAGGTCTTGTCTAATTTGAAGGGGTTTGCTGGTAGAGTTACACTGGTAGAACTGCAAGAGCAAGTCCTGCTGCAGGCTTTGTGGTTTCTACTGGAAGGAATCCTAAAGCAGCTCTTAAATGGAGTGATCTGCCCTTTTATGTTTCTATAACTGTATTGACTCAAAAGAATTTTTTGAGCCCTCTAGGTGTTCTGGCACATAAATTAAAAAGTGACATAACCCTAAGTAAGTAGGGAAATGGATGTGCTATGGATGTACTATCTGTAAATGCAGAATTTTCCAGGAAGAGTGCTTCTTCCTGCTGCCTTTCCTAGGCCTAGGCAGCATGGAGACATTAAACAGATATAGAGACTCAAGAAGGAAAGGGAAATTTCATAGAACTTGGAACCATGGCCTGCTAAAGTTTAAGGTTTCCCCTTTCCAGTAATGGTCTTACCCTGCCACTAGTTACCTAAATACATTTTTCCCATCCTGTTTTCTCCACAGCAGCAAAGTAAAGGTGTGTTTTATGCCTTTAGGAAAAAGTGTGTCCTCTGTCCACAGGAGCTCTGCAGGATGCTACATAAATTGTGTGCCAGATCTCCTTCTGGTGCCACTTGGAATCTGCTGACATGGAGATGTATCACACCACAGCTCAGCCGGGGCCTTTTATTCCTCTCCTTTTCTCCACAAGGAATTTTGTTCTTTAAAGTCATATTATACACGTGCTTTGGAGATGTGGCACCCTTCTTTCCTTCTTTTAATGTTCTGAGGTTTTTGTTAAATTGTACTGTTTTGGTTTTGATTTTCTAACTTTTGTTTCTCCTTGTTTTCCTGATCTTCCTTGAGCCTTTATCTTTATTTTTAAACCATATTCCCACAAAAGATCTCTGAGACCAAATCCAGCTTCTCTAAATTCAGGATTTGTGCATGCTTGCATGTATATGTCCATATAGGCTGAGACACAAAAGTAAAGTAATTCTCTTCATTCTTTACATCATTTCTATCAAAACTGTCTCACAAAACTGCAGCTGCCACATACGGTCTCATGAAGTTTCATTTTAGTCTTCACAAGCTGACAAGGAGCGTGATGCTTCAACTGCAAAATCCTTACAGCTGTGCAGAGTCTTTCTCCTCCGGTGATTCCGTAAGCTTCTTGTTCAGTTAAGAGCCACTAGTGAGTGCCTCTAAAAGACACTGGTTATAGCATTACATACCGAACCTATCACCAGCTCCAAAGGAGTAGTCTGAATTAGTACTTGAACAGAGGACATTTAAAAATGATGTTGCAATTACACCCCAAAAGCACATAGAATCAATAAGCAATTACTTTAGAGTCTCAACTATTTCTTGGACTGTATCTGTTGAGAAAAATTATACAGATAATGTTACTAATGGCAACTAAAGACTACATGGTACTTCATGTCAAACACAGTCATCTGCCCAAACACTCAACTGTGTTCTGATTACTTGCATTCCTTCTGCAATTCCACTTTCATTCAGCAGATTCTGTTGTGATTCTTCACAAACTTTTTTGTGTATTCCAGGTGTGGCCCTGTTTCAGGAATAGCACATGGAATGTCATCTCTACCTCACTAAGCTGGCATGTACAGTACTCCCAGTAGGAAGAGCTGTTAAACAACAGTTCCTCAAAAGATACACATTGTATGATTTGTCATGTTGATTTTTTTTACTCAGAGACCTGCTTTGCCAAGTTCAGTGGCAACTTCAGTTGTATCTGCATTGGGAAGTTGCAGCAGGATTAGATTTTTGGTGGTCATCGAGCCATCAGAAGGATACCTGGAGTGTCATCAACTTTTCTGTATTAATGAAGAAAACTTTGGGAATGCTTAATTTTGCTTTCAGTGGTGGATTGTCCTTTGTAACTCTGTTTTGGAAATACAAAGTAGGAACTCAGTGTGAGGCCCACTGATTTTGACATAGAGATTTAATTTGGAGGAGAGGTGTCTTTGGGGTCTGTAGTCAGAGAAGTTTCTCTTAAAGCTGCTTTGTGTTGCATATCTGGGTATCACTAAGGTAACGTGTTGCTGTTGTTTTACTCTGGCTGCAGGGCTTGCTCCTTGCACACTCTTCTGTAAATGCGAAGGGCAAAGTTATTTTGTCTGAGTGACTGTAATATTATGTCACTGTTGCTAGAACTAGGTGCATGGCACTTGGTGAAATAGTTGTCTGTTTTGGGACTGATTTTTATTTTTTAAATACACTTCATTGGGGTAGAGCTCTCAGCCATGGGTTTCCTCTTCCCATGGTGCTTACCAGCCCTTTCTATAAAAATGAAACCAAGAGGAAACCTGTCATTATTGCTTCCATTTACTCTCTTTCTATCTGTTCCATGTTTCTTGATGTTGGCAAACCCTTATAATATCCTATCAGGCTTCTTGATTGCCTGTTCCTTCAGGCCCCAGACCCCATACCAGAGAAACGGAGGCCGGAAAGCACAGGTGATGTCAGTGGCTTCAGGGCTGGGAGTCTTGGAGCTGGGGTCAGGAGTTACTTGTTCAGGCGCCTGCAGAGCCAAACCTCTGGGGTTGAGAACTTGCTGTCGTGCCCTGTGGCACTGACAACTTCAGGCAGACAGCCATGGGAGAAGAGTGGAGAAGGCTTATAGTCCACAGGTCTAGGTGGAACGGTGGCCCAGGATGCTTCTCCCCTGGCCTCTTGTCCATTCCACTTGCTGTGGGATGCTGGGGCTGCACAAACTGGTGCAGAACTGGTAGGGGGGACCCAATGTGTGCTCATGAGCTAAATAAATAGTAGGCAAAAGGAAAGATAAAGGCATTGTCACCATGGTGAAGTCCCAAAGGCAGTCTCCAGTGCTCTGAAGAAGCCTGAGAACCCTGCTGAGTAGGTGTAGACAGGATATTTTTGCCTGGGACACCCTCTCTAGAGCAGTTTAAATAGTGATCAAGTAAAACACTATGAGGTTAGAATTCTAACTGGGAGTCTGAGGGCTAATACAAAACTTAGCAAGAAAAATAAAAACACAGGGGTTTTGGAGTAGACCAAGTGGACTATGCTTCTCTATGTGAATGTAAAAATCATTTTTTTAGTGGTTTTGTTATATTGTCAAAATTTAACTAGTACATTTGCACTGGTCTTCTCCCAGTCTCCCCTGTTTTGTTTCATGTTCCTTTACCCCACCACCTGAATGTCACTGTCACTTAACACTGGGGGTTTTTTTGGCAATAATTCCCCCTTGTTGCTGAAACACACAATAGCTATCTAGACAGTAAAGGAACATAATGGGGTACACTTTCAGCATGGGCAATTAGATGTGCAATTCTCATTAACAATAACGGGACTTGCAGTGAAAATTTTCCTCTATAAATCTACCAGCGCAAAGCCTTTCCCCTTATGAGCAACAGATGGGTTTTCCATAATGGCTCATTACCTCCTTGCTTTGTCATGCTGCCAGAAATGAAATATAAAGTTATTTATGGATTGAGAAAGATGCACAAGTCACTGTAGATCATTCCTTGCCATCTTTTATAGTTTATCTAGTTAGTACTCTAAATCTCTCAGGACTAGGAAGTTTTAGAAGATGACAGGGCACTGTTTGAGAATTAAGATGAGTGTCCTTCTGTTTGGTAATTTATCCTCATGGTCTTGCATCTCCAGGCTGATGTTATGGTCTCTACTGGGACCAGTAATTTGGGTGTTTCAGTAGAAAAGAGACCATTTCTCAGAAGAAACTTTGTCAGCTATGACAATGCATTTCTGTGAAATTTGACTACTATGGGCAGAAGGCAGCATTGGTTTACCATGCATTATAAGTTTGAAAAGGTAGACAAGTTACTTGATAATTTTCCTTATTTGAAATTGGGATGGGGGACGGGATCGTTGCTTGACATGTCAGTGAGAGATGTCATTCCTCTGGCAACTGATAGCAGAGGCCAAGAAGGAAATGAATTCTGATGTGGACAGTTCTTTCACTTATAGTTATTTCACATTATTAAACTCTCTATATTGGAATTTATACCCTGGATATACCCACAGACTCACTATTATTTCCACAAATCCTTGTTGAAGAACTGTTCCTACTGCAAATGTGTTAATCTGTCACCTTACATAAGTAATATCTTTATGGTGACTTATATGGCATCCATGTTAATACTTAAGACAGAAGAGCAGCTGATGGCAAAATATAACATACTGTTTTCATATTGCTTACAAGAAGAGTTTTTCTCAAAAGGGTCGTCAGCTGAGTTAATCCCAGCACAACTGTGAGTCCCCTCTGGAGTGCATAGGTCTCCCAGCAGGCTGAGGGATGTGTTTACTTGGAGTTCCTCTGGCTTACATTCAGGAGGGCATTATAAATTTATTTAAATCTAATTGAGATCAGTCTGACCTCAGTAAACGCTCAAGTATTTTCCTGAGTAGTCTCCTGGACTAGAGCTTTAGAATGTAGGCCAAAGATTTTGCTTATCTTTGAGCTCAGGTTTTGTTCCTTGTTGAGGAATTACACAACTTGAGGAAGTTCAGTGAAGTAATCCCAGTGGCAGGAGAAGGAGAGAAGGGCCTTTTATTCTCAAGAGACAATAAAAGCATATAGGAGTGTGATGATTTTATGTGTGACCTAGTAAGACTATGGTGGATCCCAAATGTTTAAATTTTCTACAATAGACCTTGCCTCTTTCAAAGATCAGCAAATGCATGACCTATTTATAGACACAGTGAGAAATCTTTCTCCTTCTATACTTCACCATGCTTCCTGCATATGCTCTTTTGGAATGCTGTGGTGCTGTTGGCTGCCAACCTGTGGGAAATGCCTTGGTGCAGTTCATATAATGTGTGATACATAGATGACCACAGGACAGTCTTTAGGTCTTCCCTCAGTGGTGTTTAGTCGACAAAAACTGGATGAATGGTTGGCAATGGAAATACACTGGAGTGCTCTCTCTCCCTGCTACTTATGCAAATGATCTCTTGAGGTCACGCTGTGTCAGAGGGTCTAGCCCGTGGACAAAGAAAGGGCTGTCAAACTAGATGCCAGCTAAAGAGGATGCTGTCTGCTCTCAAATGACCCATCAAGAGGTGATCCATGCCAACCTGTTTACCAGCAAATATTGGTGGCAATGCAAGGTACTACTAAAGTAAGAAATATGAAAGAAAGGAAAAAAATTATGTTTGTGAAAACATATTCTCTTATTCCTTTACTGAATGTACGTATTAAGATACATTTCTAGAATCAAAATTTGTATCAGATATCAATGTCTCCTCTTTGTGTTATTGTCAGTATGTTCTCTTTTATTACATATATATTTTATTTATTTTATTATTCCTATAATCAATATATTTTGTCGTTCAATTTTTTTTCCCTCAAGCTGCTGAAACAAGCACACACACAAAAGAAGGTTTGTAAGATTTCATGTTTTGTTGTTCTGGAAAAAATTATGTTTCATATAAGATTTTTTTGAGCATCAAAATTTAAACAATTGGAATCTATCTCTATCTTGCCGAGCTATCGAGGCTACCTTATGCAAGCTTTTTATATCCCCAAGAGACATGACCTGTCTGAAAAGGCCATTTTCTTATGATTGTAATAAGTATTTTTTTCACTCCAGAGCACACTTTCTTATCTTTACTCCTATTCTATGGTTTGGAACATGTTCTTGTGGCAACTTCCACAGTTTAGCAAAGGGGAAAAAAAATCAAAAAAGGCGTATCTTTCACCTTCTCACAGTGCTTTGGCTGCAACATTACTCAGCCTCACAGTTACCTTGTGTTGTGTCACCACAGCCTGCAGAGCACATTGAAGTCTGATCAAAGCTCTCTTCACCCTGTGGATTATACTTGCAATTCATTACATTAAACCATTTCACTATGAGATTTAAATGTTGTTCCACAGAGAAAGAAGGCGATTTCTATATCAATATATTCCCCCTTCTTCACTGTGGAATTATACTGACTTAGGAAATGCCAAGTGTATTTCTGTTTAATATTCAAAGAATGTGTCAAACTGTTAAAAAAAAATATTATTTTTTAAAAAGTGTGTGCTTTTCCTGGTGCATATTTAAAATTTTTGAAATTATCCCATGAAAAGGCTGCTGATTTTTTCACCCCTCCCTTAGTTTTATTTCACGAAGCCTGTTTATTAGCCACCTGGTGAGCATTACTGCACCTACTGCTTGTCTTAATAAATCACTGACCATTTCGAGCTGCTGAGGCTGCTCAACCTCAAGGTTCCAAGACCTGCTTGCCTGAGCAAAATAAATGAAGGAAATGGCCAGGGGAGGCAGTTAATAATTGTGCGTGGTATTTTAAAATCCAGATGCAGTAAAGTGGAAGCTTGTAATGCTTCCCCCATCCTTACTGCTGCGGTTACTATAGCAGCAGCAGATGCTGACTTTGGATGACTTTGAAGTGTTGAGCATAAGGCACAAAATAAATGCCTAGGGAGGATTTTCTTGCAGAAAGTGGCCTGATGCCTTGGTTTAGGACAAGAACAGTATTGGTAGACCTGTTAAAATGAGGAGTTTTTCTAGGCTCTCAGAGGTATCGTGATCACCCCGAGAAATTGCTTGATTCCGACTCTCAGAATTGAATATTTTAACACACAGGCACAAGTGAGTTCAAATAAAAGGCCTGTCTATTAAGTAATGAACAAGGATATCAAGAAGATGAGATGCATTCGCACTGTTGCACTAGACATGGGTGCTGTTAAGAGCCGGCTGTAAGGTAGTACCCGCCACATACTCCTATTTCAGCTTCACTGGCAGCAAGGGGTTCAGTGAAGCCTTCTCCTGCACCAAGATCCCTGCAGAAGGACGCAAGCCATCCCAGACCTCATCACAGCTTTTACCCTTCAGACCCTTGCTTGATGATCTCTTCCAGAGGAACTGAAGTAGTTTACTTACAGAAAACTGGCAACAGTTTCATGGAAGTGGAAGCTGAAGCCACTACTCTGCCTTCACCCCTCCCTTCCCCTATTCTTTTATTTGAGTAGTGAAGTCAGCTAGAACTCAATTAGCTTCCTAGGAGGCTGATTAATCAGGGAACCATTCCCTTAGGATAAAACCCTGGGGGGATTGCACTTAACTGCTAAATGCCTGGCCGCAGATCTTCTTTCACACAGGTAAATTCATGTGAATAAGACAGACTGCTAGGAAGCCAGGTCTTCTAATATCAATAGCAGATGCCTCGTGGAGGGGAGGAATGAATGAGGAAAGGTCGGTTTCAGAGGCAACCTCTGATGCTTCAGTTGGATACTGCCTGGAGCCTTTCTGGCCAGGCAGACCCAGTAGTCAGGTTGAGGTTTAAATGTGACAATATTTCATCTTTGGATTTGATGTGGCTAATGTATCTGCTCTGTGCATCATCATCTTTCTTTCATAACCAAGATATCTTGGTTAAAACAAAAAAACCACAACAAAAAAACAACAACAGCAACAAAAAAAGCAAACTAAAGCAAATCAACCCCCCTTTCAATCCGTGGCAACCAGTGCTCACTATAGTAGCTGTGTAATACGTACTCCTTGGGAGTTGTAACAAAGCAAGCCCTAAGCTTGGTTTATAGAAGAAACAGGACCATTAGAGCTGTCTGTGCAGACTCACTGTACTCTTCATTTCCCTGCACACTGCCCTAATGTTGCTGTTTCAGTTTCATTCTACCCTATTCCCATTGTTCAACCCCGCAAGTCCCATACTCCTTACAAATGGAGCCAAGTCACAAGCCATGACTTCAACAGGAGATGCAGGTAGCCAGCACTTCATAAAATTTGACAGTCAGGTAACACCTGTGATGCCTCAGGTCAGAATACAGTTGTCTCTCGGATGACTCTCTTCTCCCTTACTTCTACTCGGCACAACACTGCCAGACTGGAATACGTTCATAATAATAATAATGTAACTGTCACAGCTATCGGTCATTCCTCCAAGTATCTCAGAGGGCTTTATAAATTTGTAATGAGTCTCCTGACCCTGTGAAGCCGTGCATTTAGAGAGCCAGGATGCTAAAGATGCTTGGGTTCATGTAACTGATACAAAACTATGTGGATTTGTATTCTTTCCAGCCCAGTAGGGCAAGGTACTGGTGTGTAACGGCTCGTTGCCCAAGATCAGAAGAACCACAGGCTGAACAGCCTCAGTCCTCATAACTTTGCCATGTTTACTCCTGACGTTACTGTTCAGCTGTGAAGGCAACTCAGCAGCATTAACTTAAAGCACAGGGTGAATTGATTTGAGGGAGCGGGTGGAAAAAGGCTTTTGAAGTATTTATTGAGTAGTTTGTTGGGGATAAGAGGGCTACGCAGCTGGAGCAAAACAGCATAAAAAAGCCAAACTCGCTTTCACTAGACACTGAAGGAAAAAGATGGAGACTTCAGCTTTTACATTCAACTAATTGCCTCTGTCTGGTTTTATCTTCAATATGAGGGTATGGTTAATAGAACAGACCTATTTCAGTCATATCTCTGCACCCAAAAAGAAGGAAGTCTGTGCTACTTTATGAGCTGGCACCGGCTATAATGTTGAAGCTGGAAATAAAAAATAGTGCGGGAATAGGCTGATTTTTTTTGGTTTTTTTGGTTTTTTTTTTTTTTAACTCTGTTATTTGTCACGGACTTCATGCCACACCAAGCAATGGCAAAGTGAGAGCTGAGGCTCAAGTCCCCTTTATTTCTTTGGAAAATCATCATGCACCTGTGGACATATTCCAGGACCTATTTAATGCAGTGTATTTTAGCTATTGAAATATTTGAATTCTGTGTTTGTTTTTGGTTCAAAAAATCAGTTCAAGGGTGGCTGTTTACCTTGTTTACAAAGCACAAAATAACCCCTTAGTCCGTGTTGTATGTGTATCAAACTATAAAACCCTGCGAGCTCTCCCAAATATACAAGTGTGCCAGGAACATGTGTATAAATGTATAATCATAAATAAAACCTTGCATGCATGGATTAAATCCAGAAGTAAATTTTCTGCATTGTGTGAAGTATATACCATTTTTACCCTTTCCAGAGTCACGGTTTCTCTTTTAATCCCTTAAAAGAGTCACATCCTTAAGCACTCTGATAAAGAGTAAATTCCTTGAAATTGTTTTCCTAGGATTGGTTGCTCAGTTGCAGTGTATCTGCCTTGCAATCCAAAAATAAAACTACTACATTAAGTCATGCAAACCTCAGGCAGTTATCTGGTATTTTACATTAACAGTGCATTACCTTAACCCATAAGTCTCAGTATTCTAGAAGTGGTTACATTATTTCAGTCCCAGGGTTAAGACGAATGTTATGGTAGCATGGTTATGAAATGGTACTAATTAGGATAAAATCTATATCCTGACCCCAACATTCATCTGTATGATTTTGTTGGCTTTCTTTAAGTAATTTCTCAATTTAGGATTCTTTGGGTCAGCAGACCTCTCTTCTCCATTGGTTCCATTACTTTTTTTGCCAGCTTGTCTTGTTTGCTTTAAAATTACTGAATTACTAGTATCCTTGTAATATTCTACATTTGAAAGAAATGGAGGCCTGTGTGTCTCGAATTAAATCAAGGAGTTGAAAGAAGATGGACACTGAGCTTTCTTTTCACAACTGCAGAAGGTCTGCCTAAATGAGGGTTGGTTTGTTTGAATGTTGCAGAGAAAAAGAAATTAAAGAAAACAAAAAGGAAGCAAACTCTGCTTTTCTTTGCTTTCAGACTGTTCTCTAGTGAAAGGAGGTCAGCTACTATGACAGTCCCCTTGTCTCTTTGCAGGTGTGCTAAATATGCTGGAATAAAAGTTAAAGGGGGGGAAAATTAACTTTTTTAAGTGTTGCCTTTTAAAGAGCGTAAACTGTATTTAATTTCCTCAGTTGCAGTCAGACTATGCACCACCGCTGACCTCCAGAGGTCTCAAAGCAGAGTTAATCATTTTTCTAACACCTTTTTTTCCTCTTCTGTTTGGAAAAAACAACTTTGTTGAATCAGAACCTTCTGTCAAAGCTTTCAATGACACTTCATTTTGGAAAATCTCTACCTAGCACTTTCAGCGGTGCTGACATTGCTGGGAGTGAAACAATTTAATATTTGATTTCAAATCAGTATTTCTATTTTAATATAAATATTTCAAAGTTCGTGCTAAAATTAAACTTCTTAAATAGGAAAGCCATGTTAGATCAGCACCTCATTTTCCCAAGAAAATTCTATCCTGTTAGGAAAATCCTCTGTTTCAGTGTTGGTTGGTTTTCTTTGGTTTTTTTTCTTTTTTTTCAAATGGAAATATGAGCAAATATTTAACTACTAAAACTATTTCCATAGTAGGTGTTCTAGGGACTTTTATAGCTGCAGTGCAATGTTGGATGTTGGTGTGCGCTGGCCATAAAGTCTGATACTCAGTTACTTCAGCACAATATTGTCGTGCCAGCTGCAGTGGGTAGGAACACTCTTTTAAGTCTCCCAGGGATGGTTGTGACAGCCGGTGTGCACGGTGCATATCCTCCGATTACCTGGTTTTCTTATGATGGTATAAACTGTTTTCTGAGTTGCAGGGTGAGCAGTGCATCTGTTTACATTTTCTGAGAAAGTCCAGCCCAATGCTTTCCTCCATCCCAAACCTTCCGGTGGAGAGGAGGAGGAGTACATAATTTAAACCATGTCTAAGCTTCATTTAAAAATGTCAGATAACGGAGAATTCACCTCATTGTTAAATAAGGATTTGATTGGTTTTTTTAATACTAAAATGTGTGCAGTATTTCCTACACAAAGCATAGAGCTTCAGTTTTCACATATTGGATTTTATGCATCTTCACCATAAGAAATTTTTGTCTGTGTATTACAAACCACAGACAAATGTATCCCTTTGCTCTGAAAAGCTGAGCTTCATTCTTTCATTGTATGGCTTATTTTACATTCTGTGTGGCTGTTTTCTGGACCATTTTCAATTTGTTAGTAGACATTAGCAAACAGTAGGCAAAATTTAGTACCCAGCATATGTTTAATTATTGCTATAGCACCCCGTTGCAGTAACATCAGGATGTCAGTGAATCTCTTTTGATTGCAACTGAGCTATAACGTCCTGCACCATGTAAAGGATTTGGTCTTTCCCTCTGCCCTCCTTTTGTACCTAGCTCCATTCCCTGCAAGGTAAGTGTTCATGTGTATTTTGGGATACAGAAAGACGCCTTTCAGAATGATTAAGCTCTTCAGTCCAATTAAGTCCTTACCTAACCAAGTGCTGAGCAGAAAAATTCTTCCTTGTGCTATTACATAGAAAATATCATGTAATAATAATCTAGTTCTGTAACAAACCAAGTCAGAGAAACTAAGACTTCCTCTAACTTTGAGTAACTCTCTGAGCTACTTCTGCTGATTCATTTGTAGCCAGCGGTGAATTGTTTGGGCAGAATTTGGACAGGAACAGCTGCTTAAACACCTGCTACAAGGCCTTTGATCTTTCCTACTACAGCAATAACTTCTGAGTCTTTGAAAGCTTGTTCATCTGGAGGACAAGCTACAGCCGAAATTTCGCTGCTGTAAGGTCTGCTGCAAGGGTGTACCTGTTGGAGTAGTGATAGAGTTTCCAGATGATTCTTTTATGTCGGTGCATAAACTAACTTTCAAACTGTTTAGGGTTATGTGGAAGTAAATATTCCTGAATGTTTTCCTGCAGTGAAATGTGGGGTAGAATGCGGTTGTCATACCCTGGACATTATATATTCTTCCAGCCTGGCCAGTACCATACTGCCAGTCTGCTTTGCTCTGAGGACACCATAGGATAGCTGTTTTGCTCCTCCCCATATTTAAACTCCTTATCACAGGGCCAGAGATTTGGAGACACAAAGGATTGTTGCACTCTATGTTCTGCTGCTCAGGACTGACTGGGCTGTTAATTCTGCTTTAGATAATGTATGGTGCAGCTGAAGGGATGCTGAATGGTAAAAGCCCTTAGTGCCTGTGCGCTCTCTGAGCTTGCATTTGTTCTCCCTTAAACAACCACTTCCATGGAAGGAGGAGAAGGATGGCTATGATCCTCAGCAGGGAAGTTTAACAGCTTCTTTAACTCTCTTGAGTCTTATGAGATGATAAGCTGGTCCAATTATTCTGATATAAATGGAGGAGTTGTAGTGGGACAGTAGATCCTGTGTGTAATTAATATTTCTATCACATATTGGAATCATTTCCTGCTTGATTTATCCTAGTCTGGAACTAATGAAATATTGATGACAGCATTTGGCATATGCACTACAAAACCTCATGCAATTCTTTGTTAAATACATTCTGCAACACTGATTCCTTGAACACTCTACCTTGCATTACTGTGATACAAGGGCTAGAATTTTGGGGGTTTTGTCATAATTGTAGTTCTAGAGGTAGTAAAAAATAAGTGGAATAATACTTATAGATCAACAAGCAAAAACTGGAACCAGTAGAACTTTTTGTGGTTTTATCTGTTCCTGGATTACTTCGTGTCTGAGATGGCAAAACCAAGAAAAGAATGACTGTGTCATTTCTAAAACTGAAATCTCCTATGGCTTTTCCCTTCTCTACTTATGAATAAGTATATCATCACCTGATAATAAATCATTCCAACAGTAAATAAGCTTTAAAAAAACCCAGTTAATTCTTATGAATATCTGAGATCACAATTATGTGAGTCACAAATTGGTTTTATAACATGCAGCTGGGAGAAAGCAGTTTTGGGGATGCTAATAACGTTTCTCTATTATACACTTTGGAATTCCAGGAATAGTGGAGGTTTTTCTTCCCCATCCTGAGTCATTCAGTGAAATTCAGGTCTGCTGTGGACTAGAAACCAGTTCATGAACACACATACTAATCTTTGAAAACTACATGATGGAGTTCAGCAACATCTCCAGTAATGAAAACTATACTGCTTTAGATAGATACTTCTGATTGTTTGAGAGATGCAATTCAGAAACTTGGTAGCCTTTGAAGAGTGATTTTATTACAGCTTGTCTTCTAAGTTTGTTTGAAACTTATAGTAAATGAGATTGGCTAATTTTATTTACCAGAACATTGTTTCTCCTTTATGCCCAAAGCAGAGTCTCAGCAGTGTAAGCAGAATTGAATTTTATTGTCTTAAAGTGAAAGGCAAACTCTTTCCAGTCATAGCCAAGGACAGGTGACAAGATGAACTTGAGACACAGAAAAAAAATAGGTTTATTGTCCCAGCTATTGATAAAGAAATAGAATAAGAGGACTTACAAGTGTCAGTTCCTGCTGTAGGAGGGATATCAACTCCCTGCAGTAACTGATACACCACTTATCCTAAAATCCTTTGACAAAAGCAACAGTCTTATTTCTGCTTTTTGTGATCTTGTTTGGGCAAGGCAGAGGACAAGGCTTTTCCCATGATACTGCTTCTATATCCAAGCAATCTTTTCATTTCTTCTCTAGCTGTGTGTAGCAGGATATCTGCCTGTTGCTTAGACAGTTATGTATTTTGTCTGTGCCTGGAACTCTCTTTGCCAGAAGCAGGCAAAGTGAGGCTTTCACTGAAGGGAAAAGCAGTAGTCCTAACAAACAGTCTTTACAGCTTGGCTAGGGGAGCAAGTTCTCTGTCCAAAGTTGGTTGTAACACAAAAATATAGTCTTGTGCCGTCTTATCACACTGATATTTTGCACTAGTGTCATCCACCAGAAGGAAGTCTGTTAATACCAACAACAAATGAAATCTATTCAGCCTAGTTAATTTTATAAATTTTGCTGAAACAATGCACGCACTGTTTTGGAAGCTATTGTGTGGCTCTAGAACCTTTCAGACTGTGCAGTTTGAGTATAGATACAGAAGAGCTCTGCTATGAATTCTCAGGTTTTCTTAACATTCTGAGAGCCTGGCATAGCTAAAAGGGTTCTGTTGGTATCTATGTCTGTAGAGCTGGAGATATCTGATGAGTAGAAGGGAATCACTAGGGCCCCTGGAGAACTGCCATCCATGGACAGCTCTTAAGAGCAGGCCTAGGTAACCCTTTAATTGAGTCATATATTAATTTAATTTCAAAACTGAGAGTCATTTTGGCCAAGGAAATAAACTGGCTTTGAAAATGTCAAAAAAGGTGAAATTTTGTGACTATGTAATATATGTTAAACTTGATCTTCCATTACAAAACTGACTTTCCCATGACCGGTTTAGTTTTTTCTGTATTTCCTAATTAAAAAAAAGTTGCATAAAATTGTCAACCAGCTCTAACAGTGATACAAATTTATGGAAGAGTGTGTGCTAGTATCTGGCAATGCCTAACACTAAGGATAAATAATGTAAAGGAAGATCAAAGTGTAGTTGAGTGGGGGGAGATGAGGTTGAAATAGTTGTCAGAGTGGTCTGTGGCAAAATATTACATGAGTTTCTTAAATTGCTATTAAGTCTATCTGTGGTAGCTCAGAACAGTCTGAAAGCCAGAAACCCTTCGTACCACTGATATCTTGCACTGGCAGCTTCTTGAGGCACAGGGATGGGAGGAAAAAACAAACAACAACAGAAACCAACAACAAAAACAAAACAAAAAAATCCCCCCAAACCCAAACCAAACAAAAAAAACCAAAACCACCGAAAAGAACCCCCCAAAACACCAACAAAAACAAACAAGCAAACAAACAAACAAAAAAAACCACACACCAAAGAGAAGGAACCTTTTATTTTAAATTAGCCACTTTATTTTCATCCCATGCATACTGCCATGGAATTTGATGCCCCATTATGCTGAGCTCTGTACCTTTGCATACACCAGGCTGGACATTCTAACAAAGCTTCCCTTGGCAGACTCATTTTCTTCAACATTGATTCATGTTAACTGAGCATCTGGCACTTCATGTTTTTCACTGAACTGAGTAGTCTTTTCCCAAATGCTCAAAATATTGGTACCTATAAGAAGATGTTAATGAGTGATAACCAGAAGCAAGCAGGCCTTTTTAACCAAGTGCAATGTAAGCAAGCTTATGGCCACAGCTGTAAATGTAAACAAGCTTTTATATAGCAGGAAGGTCATGTATTGCCAGTAATTTAAATAGATAATAATCTGGATGCCAGTTTAAACTTCTGGTTGTCTTATGAACAAACATTTTAGAGGACACCACACTTAAAACCCTTGTTGCTTAGTGCTCCTTAGCAGTTACTTAGCTGCTTATGTGATAAGGTAAACTGTGTTCATCATTATGTGAGTTACTATGATACTGTCAGAGAAGGTTGGTGTTTCTACTTGTCTTAGCCACAGGATTTAAATACAATAGTTTAATTCTTTATTCATAAAAACTAGCATCTACAGTTCTCAAATAGTTTAAAATGGCTCTTTGCTTTGAAATTATTAGGTCAAACAAGTTCTGAACAAACCTTTGTGCCTTAAAATTGGCTGTGATTAACCATATCATGTTAACGAACACCTTTGAAGGCTAGTTTGCTCAAGGATGTTGTAAACAACAGCTGTCATAAAATGCCCATGAGACATGGAGTCTATTTTGGTGCTAGAGACAAAAAACAGCAACTGAGACTGCATATGTATTTATACTTAGTTGTTTCTCTTTGCAGTAGAGAAAACAGTTTTTCTAAAGTCAATGGAACAATTCCGTGACTCAGCTAGGAATGTCCAGGTCTCCTTCCTTATAGCCCTGTAACCTCTTGGCCGTGCACCCCTACCAGAGACTTGACTTTTATACTAGCTTGCCAAGCTTCCTCATGAAAGTTTTGTTATAAAGCTCACTCAACTACAAGGCAACCATGTTGGAAGCCCATTTTTGTCTCTAGGCTTTGACATCTGCTTTTAAATGAACTAAAGACTTACAGGAAGCTTTGTGTACCACGTATACTGTATGTCTATTCAAACACTATAAGGATAAACTCCACATAAACAGCAAAACTGCCCCAGTGTACTGACAGGATAAGTTGTGAACTTTACTTTTTTTCATTCTGGTTTAGAACAGGCACACATAAATGAACTAATCAAATTTTTAATCTCATGACTCCCACTTGACTTAGCAAATGCAAGATCCTTGATATGTCTCACTTGTTGCATAGTAACCAACCCACACTGAGAAATGCAACTATGCAAGCTGAGAATTAGGACTCATTATGCCTTTGCTGAGGGCTCATTAGGATGGCATGCTGAGGGTGCCATCTTAATTAGGGATGAACCTGGCCACCTGAAAGTAATTCACACTGGCAGCCAACTGTAGTATTTTCCAATTTCTGATTTGTCTGGCTTCCATCTGCCAGCTTTATCTTAGCAGTGACTTTCTGTTGACATCAACAGTGATGTTCGTAATACCATGAATTACATCCTGCCTCTTGGGTGCAATCAGGTTGGACAGTTCCCTTCATAATATGAGTCTGGGACGAGGGGGCTGCCAGCTATGGGAGAGCCATGATCAAGATGACGAAATGACCTTGAAATGTAAAAGTTCAAAACAAAATCTCCTGCTTCTTCTAAAAAAGAATTGAAATGAAAAAAACATGCCCTTACACTCTTTGCCATCATTGCAAGTACACGGAAATGATGCATGAACGGTGCACGTGGTTTCATATTTTACCGTGTTCTATTTGCACCTGTTTCAATGATACCTCACAGAATCTGTGCTGATGTAACCCAGCAACCAAGCAACTGGAACTTTAACTGGAGCTTTATTTTTATGCTTGTCATACTCCAGTGCAGTCTCAGGACAAAACAAGGTGAATGGGTGCAGATGCCATGTAAATAAGCTTTTGATAACAGGGTAGTGGTTTAAGCAAGTCTGCATAAGAACCTTTGAGCTTCAGCAGTATGAACAAAAATAAGTGACCCAGATTCTGAGTGAGATGCAAAGAGTCTAAAGGGTTGGAAATTCCCTCCTTTTTTCAAATAGTACATGGGACATGCTGTTAGTCTGTTGAATACAGGAAAAAAAAAGAAAGTTCAATTAAATCACAGCAAAATGCTTGTGATTGTCAGACTGCACTGCAGGCAGCCACATACCCCTCACCAGCCAGACTAATAGGAAGTGGAAATTGCAACACCTTCAGCTCCATTGAGGTTTGTTTAGTTTTAGCTCTGACACAATCATTTACTGCTTTCATGTAGCCACAGTTCTTGAAAGATAGGGATTAAAAATTGAGACAGCTCTTGCCATGTTATGTGAGGTTAATGGAATGGTTTCCCCAGGAGATTGTTTTTTCCAATTGGTTCTGTAACTCAGATTAATAGGAGAATTTAGTATGCTGTACTGCTTGTCATGTTGATTGTTCCTTTTGAACAACAGTACTTTGTCAGGTGTTTAACATCTTACCTTTCGCTCAGGGACTTCCAGCGTGTTTTGCCTACTTTCTGTGGTGGGGGTGAAGCATGGGGGTGTTTTATAGCATGAAGGGGAGAATGCTTCTAGAAAAAGATCTCCTCCAACTGAAACAAATTGAGAGATATTAAGTGGAAGAATGGCTCTAGACAAAAGTTGGATTTATTTCAGATGTGTAGAGAAGTTTGACAGCATTTCCACTTAGTCAGAATTTCTGAAGAATTGTAGCCTAATCCTGAACCATTTAAAAAAAATAAAATTGGTTATGTTTAACTGTCCCTGGGAACGTAAACTTTACAAACATTCTGAGGTTGGAGCCAGGAGAATTAGAAACCAAAAATATTTCACAGTTTTGTGCATTCAGTGTCCCTCTCCATCTCACACCCAAACACTCAGTGTCCACCTTGTTTTGCACTGTATTTATGGGGGACGACTTCTGGAAAGCAGGGGTGCATCCCACTGAGTAACCACTGCAGCGATGGTCAAGTCTTTCAGGTTCTGTACTGCTAGAAAATTAACATGTGACATCCACATCTCCACAGCAATCAACAGCCACTGCACCACAAGCCTGAATAGGTATCTTTAGAGTCTCACCCTTCCTTCTCTGTTGGTTTCACACTATGCCTTACTTTGGGTTGAGAACAGAGACAAACATTTCTCACTCCAACTGCCAGGCTTGTGGAGGCCGCATGCAAAGATATTGCACCTACAAAGTTCTGGATTCCCAAGGTAAAACAGCCCTGGGACTGCTTACAGAAAGTTACACAAAGACATTTTCCTCACCATTCTCACCTGTAGTGGTTGGTGCGCTGTAGAAATGTCAAATAATTTTGGGGCATTGAATTTCCTGGCATGTGTATTTCATAGTGATAAAAAAAAGGAATCCCAAGGCTAAGGAATTTAAGATAGACTACTGTGGTTTAAGGTTAACCACACCTGTAGTTAGTATTGGTTTTTTTCTGGATTTGCTCTGAATTTGGATACAGTTGAATTCCTGTTGCTGACTTTATGTACACCAATAGATTCACTGAGTTTTTAATTGTTGATGCACTTAAAACAGCAGTGCCTATGTCATTTGCTATTTGCTTTGGATAGGTTTTTCAATGTCTCTGTATGAAGTGTTCACTTGAACATTATCCTTCACTTGAACATGATCTTCTCTAACACACTCCTGTCTATTTTGATTAGTTAACTTATATGCAGTGGTCTAATTCCACCCACTCCCCAGTTGTACCCTATCTCTCTTTGAGCGGGATAAACAACAGAACTGTGCAGACAAATGTTTATGTAGCTATTGAAGCTGGCTGGGATTCCTGACTTATAAAGAAAAATTCTTGTACATTATGTACTAGTTGAACAGAGCACACAAATACACTATTTTGTCGAAAGAAAGCCAGTTATGGATAAGCATGAGCAGTAACAATATGAAAGATCACCTCACTTAAGCTTAAAAATGAATACCATCTGCAAAACGGCTCACAATCCGGAGTAGAAAACCACAAGTGACCAAAAAAAAAACTCAAAAGAATATTTAATGTTTCAACATGATAGTTTATGGTAAAAAGAATTAGAAAATGGCAGAGAAGCATCTTAACATTTAAAAAAGAGCTGATATATGTAAAGAACTGAAATAATTTCTGTGGATTTCCAGTAAGGTGGAGCATTTCAGGATTAACATAAATAAAGAAGTAAGTATCAAGGTGCAAGAGATGAGGCAATCGCAGTTTACTGTTGGGAAAAACAGAAAATCCTTTAAAATGTAAAACATAATATGAACTGCAGTCAAATTTAAAGACAATTCTCCACAGTGTATCATTGTTTCTCTTTTCCCAGGATAAAATCAGCCAGCAAGTAATTATAAGGTTAATCCTCACACACAGATTTTGATCTTATTTGTTCCCCAGTAAAAGCCTCTAGAACTACTTTTAAAAAGCACAGGTTGAGAAGACAAGCCCTCTGTAATCAAGGAGGTATCTAAGGTAGTTTGCCAAAATCTCTTGGATCTGTTGGATATCTGATGACTATTGGTGCTGCCCTAACAGGAACTGTTACATCTCTTTTTCCATACCCTTGTAATGTCTTGGGAAGAGAAAGCTGAAGAAGGTGTAGACTGAAAAAGCAAGAGATTATCATGTTGAGAGTGTAAATATCTATGGAGACAGTGATTCACTACTGCCAGATCCACTGCTATAGTCCTGTCAGTTTTAGTGCTAGAACTTCTGCACTACTGGCCGTGAGGGTGTGTTCTGCTAGTCCATGGGTTCTGCTGCTAATAATTTTGTTCATTCTGCTTTGATTCTTTCATCTACTGGCAGCTGTGTCATTTTACCACAAAAGAGATGACACAAGAGTTTTTCTTCTGAATCGTTTTGCCATGTAAGTATAGTCTTGTGTGGAAAAGAAGTTTATTTTTCCTGGGATTAGGAGAGATTCTGGGAGATAGGATTTCTAAAGATTTTTCCATCTTTCTTTTGCATAAAGGTTGTTGGGACTCTAGTTTTGCATTGGGGTTTGGTTTTTTTTTTGGTTTTTTTTTTTTTGCTACTTCAGGTTCTGTCCTTGTGCTGAGCCATAGACAGTAAGTCAGGAAGAGCTGTTGGAGCAATTTAGCCTGTTTAATAGAAAAAGCTTACGAAATTTGCCATTAGTAAATATATTGAATTTGATAGTCTTCCGCTGAAGTAATTGTCTCTGTTGATGCAGTTTGCTCCAGATGACCATCATATCCCTCCTTGGTCGCATTGGTGTCTGTCTTCTCCTTCTCTTGATGCCTGTCCATAGAAAAGTGTAGGAGTCCAGGAGCTACAATCAGTAGACGGTGAATGATGAGTAAGTGGCCAGTGAAGCAGCTCCTGCTGTGTGAAAGCTTCACTGGGATGATGTTCCCAGCCAGGTATGATGGTGAGAGCTGGCTATGACAGCAGACTCTATCTGGGTCCATGTCAGCTACCACAGAGGAGAGCAGCCAGAAGACTGTCATTTATCTTGCGGGGGGAAGAGGAGTTCTGGAGGAATAATCAAGCACAAAAAGTGAATGGAGTGTTAAAGAATCAGGATACTTTACATTAAGCCTTCCTTGGAAGAGCTCTCTTTTCTTCAAGGAGCTTTCTCAAACTTCAGATTGTCTTCAGTGTAGCTTAGATTGATTGGGCATTTTTGACTGCCAGTAACGCACGCAAAGACAGAAATTCCTCAAACATATTGATGGGATCCCTTGTCCAGTTATTTGCTTTTGTGTGTTTTAGTTGGTTTTGAGTCTCTACAGTGCACAGTCCCACAAGCCTCTGTGTCTTATAGCTGTGGTTTTGATTGCTTGGGGGCTTTGTGCACTGCTCTCTCTGTCTTCAATCTGCTAATCCATTATACCTCCTAAAATGGCAGCATTGGTATGAGACAGCAGCCAGATCAAGGAATCCCCTACCTGGCTGGTTGTTTCGCTCCTATTTAGAATGGCACCTTCTCTTTTAGCATTCCTTTGATGAAATGCTCACCCTGAAAGTAATGCAGCTTATAACTATAACTAACTTAAGCAGATATTCAAAGTTATGTTCTTCTCCACTAAAAGATGATTTTTTGACTTTCACTGAGGTGCTTTAGCTCATTCTGGGTAAGGTTAGTCATAACTTGCCCCTGGTTTCACCAAGATCATCTGAACGTGCCTGCTAAAAAGCTTGTCGAGAGTTGTGCACTGGCATCTCTTTGGGGTTAATTTTGGAAATCTCCAACAGTCAGTAACACTTCATTATAATAACCTGGGTAAGGTGGGCAGTAGAGGAGACAATGCTTACATAGAAGTGAGAAAATAATAATAGCTAGAAACATGGAACAATAAACAAGAAGCAAAATGGATACGCTCAGAGAGCAATGTGGAATTTCTTTCTGGTTTTTTAACCTTTATTTTATGAGACTCCAGTGAGGTGTACACAATGCAGTGGTTTTGCTCGGCAGGATAGAAACCTTCTAAATGCAGAATGAAATGTTTGATGTTGTTTCCATTTGCAGGAATTCAAGCCATAATTATTCAGTATTACAAAACCAGAAACCAACGTTATTTGGTAGTGTTTGCTTTAGGCTCTGGGACAGAATAGTCTTTCACAGGCTTGGTACTTGTTTAGTGCCCTTCAAGCTATACCCTGTTTTTCATACTAAACCAAATAATTTATTTAAGCATCCTGTAAAGTATCCTCTTGTGAGAGCTGCAGAAAAGACAGCATCGTAACACCAAAATGGATTAAACTATTAGCAGCTGTTTTCTACAGAGAAAGCAACAAACAATGCAATAGAGAGTTGTGAAATGCTCTCCTTGACATTCAGCTTTTAGAATTGAGAATGAAACACGTGTAAAGACACAAATGGCGGGGGTTTTTGTGTGATTTGTACCTGTTCTTCAGAAGTCATAAAAAGAAAAACAGACCATTCCCCTTGCAGTTCTGCCTGTGAGTGCCTGGCACAGCTTACATTTAAGTCGATGTGAACTATTTAAATCTATGTCTACAGGCAGACTATGCATTTTATGACTGCATGGTGTAACTAATTCAGATATACAGGTTTTTAAAATTATGAAAATATTGATTGTATAATCTTCTTTCTTTCAATGCCAAAAAGTTGGTATAAATATAAGTTATTTCATGAAGTTCTCTTTGAAATGACAATTTTAAGTGTGGATAATTTTCAAAGTGGATTCTCCCTATCCCATTTCTGAATCAGGGTTTGATCAAGTATAAAATTGTGTTTCTTAAATATGAAGTGACATGGAGATGCGTAATGCCAAAGAGCTAAAGCATCCATAAACTAATTAAATTTTGTAAATCATATTTTTCCAGTTTTACTAGAAAACTCCAAGCTTCTTTTAAGCTAAAATTGAAAAAAAAACCACCAAATCATATGAATGTTAGATGGTACTGTGATTGTTCATATGTTTCATAAATACAATGCATCAAACTCATAAAACTCTTACTGACTTCATTGGAATTACAGAAGGCTTTGGAACTGAATTTCAATTACAGAACCACACCTCAAACTCTTGCAGCCATTTTAAATGGTCATTAGATTTAATTTTTTGTTCTGAAAACTGTAACACTTGAAAACTGCTTCAACTTTTTCTGTTCGATTCTTTTCTTTTTAAAGAATTACTTAATTTATTTTTGCTTCCATAATATCAAAAAAGTGGGCGGGCTAAGGAAGAGGTGATTATTTGCAGTTTTGTGTCTGAGGGGAAAGGAGTTTGGCAGCTCTCTTAGACCTCCCTGCCACAGTACATATTGTAAAAGTAGTCTGAAATGTATCCAAAGAAGACAAACATAGGAACTGAAATTTTAACTCTTGTTGCCAGTGATTTTGGTAGACTCAACACAGACTCTGGGGTTTGGATTCATTTTTCTTGTTTTTAACTACACGGATAAAGCCACTAATACACCTTCAATTCCTTTATCCCCTGTGGTGTTTTCTTTAATGGTGGAATATTTTGCTCTTGCCTCATGGTTGAAAGACCTCTGATGTAACCTGGAACTTGTACTTATTTTAAAAGAGTGGAGTATGCCCACGGCACTGCACACACAGGTATTTATATACTTATTCCAGAGTGCATTCTCTACATTCAACTATTAGGAACTCCAGAAACCTACATGTGTTTATACTGTACCACCTTCTGAAGGATACCTACGTAAAACTGTATTTTTTTCCTTCAAAGTTACCGTCTCAAGCTCCTTTAAAGCTGTTTACTTTGATTGAAGTATGGAATTGGTCTAATTTATTCTGTGCAGTAAATCTGTAAACAAAAGGGGAAAGACAAGCAGTAAGGTCTTTGAAAGCCATAATTATGCTACGTAGAGTTGTGGCTTGTCTTTCCGTGGCTTTCTCTCTAATTCTGTCACAGAATGGCTGAGAAGTCAAACCTGCCCATTTAATTTCTTCCCAAATCTGTTGAATCCACGATTGGAATGTTTTCCTTCTGGGCAGTGTGAAGTAGCAACCGAGGCCAGGAGAAGGAAGGAACTGGGACACACGAGTGAGTGGGCAGCAGGAGATGGCCGAACAGCTGTAGTGGGTGGAACGGTGGCAGCAGTTAATGAAAGCAGAAAGAAAAGGAAGGGCCAGGCTGCCAAGAAGGTTTCAGCATGACAGAAGGGATTTGCATAGGCCAGTGGCTCCTGTCTTTTCTGAGGCTTAGAAGTACTCGAGAAATTTGGCGTTGTGTTTCACTTGACTGAGCTCAGCTCCTCCTCTCGCCTCTATCTGGATGGGAATTCCTGCTGTCTCTGTGTCCCCAGCCCACCTTGGGGCTGCCATTGTTATCTTCCAAAAGGCCAGGAGATTCTGGACTTGGCCATGCATTGAGGCAGTTTAGTTCTGGCAAACCTTTTTCCCTTGAGCTCTGTTGCTTATCAATTCTGTGTTGTCTCAGCAAGGAGAACTGCAATCTCATTAGGAGCTCTAGGAGAGATCATGCTTCGTGGCTGCATCATTCCTGTTAGTAGATTTCTCTGGCTGGATGAAGATGGTTCTGGCTTCCTTTACCCAGGACATGTCCTTTTCAGAAGCAGAGTTGTTTCTTTGGATCTCAGACACCAGACTCAGCCACAGACAATGCACTGTTACAAACGCCCGGTGTCTTTGCCACAGGCAGGTAACGACAAGCACGGGCTGTATCACAGCAGCCAAGGTTGGAAAATTGAGCAATGTATTTATAAACCGTGGATAGCAATGGCAAGCAGATGAGATAATGTTATCATTGCTGCTCCTAATGGCAGAGATACTGGCAATAAAACTAGGATTAGCCTGCCTCTTCTTCTCCACAGCTGTAGTTCTCTGTAATTTCTCGATATCAGCTTTTTGTTTCTCTCTCAAGAAATGTAAATAGTTTCAGTGTGTGAGCTGAAACTCTGGGTTGCACTGTAATGGTATTTCCCTTGATTTACAAGCCCTCAGAGGACTTTGGTTACCACTAGATTAGGCTAGAGGGTTTGCAGCTTCTTAGAACTTGATTTGATTTATTTTTGTGTCACATTTCCTTCTCTCCACTCCATTCTCGTTGTCTTCACTCTGAATTCCACACTACAGTTTCGTGTTCTGTGTGTGGTGTATTATCACTCTTCACTCATGGCTTATTCTTTCAGCATCCAACAGTGTACATAATGGAGTTGTACATATTCTAGAGAAGCATATTTACCTTCCACAGCTTCAGCACAAAATCAGTTAATAAAACGGCTGTACTGAATTTGCTTGGACTCACAGAAATACTATGTTTTATCTTTTTCTCTTTTGACCTGACATAAAGGAGAGCACTATTTCTTGGGAAATGTCATATTTTTTGTCTGGATTTTCACCCAGGCTGCAGTTCTCGTTCGTAATACATGATCCAGTCTCTGTCAGTCAGTCCCAGGTATTGGAATTAAATTAGGCAAAAAAGATGGACAATTGGTGTTCTTTGAAATCTGACATTTAACCTTCTTTTATCTTCATTTGGAAAAGCATGAAAACTTACTGACAGAAGAGGAGGGAGGGAAAGAAAAGTTGTTTGGCTATGAGTTTTGCTCTTTCTCAGTCAAGCATTGAAGACTGTTGTTCAAAGTACGCTGAGAATTAGGGAACAGCAAATTTGTGCAATTGAAAACAGTTATGTAAATTGAAATGCCAAATTTCCTGTGCCAGATGCAATATGAATTCACTGTAGGGCAAGAACTATCATTAGAGCTCCCTAGGAAAGGAACTAGAATAGCAAAGTAATGATTTTAGGGTAATATGCTGATGTTATTTGAAAGCTGGGATTGGGATGCAAACATTTGTGCAGCATTTTGTTTTATGCAGTCCCTTGTTAATGCATCTGGTATTCATTTTAATACTGCTAATCCTAATGGATTCATTTAGTACTTGTGGACGTCATATGCACTTCCTGTAGGTGTTGTGCTGTGATGAAGTACTGGTTACTGGACACTGAAAATGTTAGCACCTTTCCTTTGATTATGTAAATTTTTTTCATAAGCTGTCACGATGAACTTCTTCCTGGTATGTGTTAGCTGAAGCAACTGTGGGTGGGGACCATTGTATCTGCGATACCTGAATAATGTGTTGGCCAGGGGATTCAAGCCTAACAGATAAAACATCCAGTGATCTTGACACCAAGAGGGTTTCAGAAGTGTCTCAGAAAAGCAGCCTAGGCTGCACGAAGGGGTAGAGCAAATGGACAAGTTCTGTCAGGGTGGCAAATTTAAACAAAAATAAAATGCTGCAGTCAGTCAGCATTCACTTTATCCAGAAGAAATGTGTTTTCTGGCATTTGTGTTGAGGAAAAGGATAGGGGTAGGGCAGTGGGGCACTGTGGTTTGTTCAGCTGGATGCTTGCACATTCTCTCTTCAGAAATTGGTTTGCCTATCCTATACGTTTGTGAAGTTTGTAGTGGCATTTATTCAAGAATTAGTATTGTCTTGAAAACTTTCCAAAAGCCTTAGTTTATAACAAAACAAATAAGGCTTGCAAAGTGATTACCTTCAAGTTTCTTAGTGGGTTTTTTAAGTTTTTGGTTTATGTTTTTTTGTTGTTTGGGGAAGGGTTTTACAGTATGGCTTAGGAATGTGTGACAGAACTAGATCAGAATGGTCTGGAACATTTGATTATGTGGTTTGAATTATTACTAGACTTAGAAAAGTACTTGTTTGGTAGAGCTGTACCTTTTTACATGAGGGTTTATCTCACAAATCACTGCATGTGATACAGAACATAATATTTTTAAGGCAATTCTATAAAAAAAAAAATCTGCTAATTCTTATCTCCACTGCAATAAAATAAATTCACAACTGTGTCCTTGTCTAACATGTCAGCATTGTAATATTCCGTTCAATAAAAATTCTCACCAAGGTCTACCACTAAATGGAAAGAGTAAGGCTTGAGATTACTATCTGGATTACACAGATTCAGGACACTGCATATGAAGCTGGGTCTTGTACAGTTTAGTCTGATTCAGCTTCATCCAGTTTTTCAGAATTAATCTTTGGGTTCACCTCTTTCTGGTAGCAATGTAAAGGAGTTACTTTGTTAACCCTATTTGTGTATTAAAGTCTATTGAATTATCACAGCAAGACTAAGTCCTCTAAAAGGCTCAGAGAAGATAGAAGTCTGTTTTTACTGCTCTCTGTCTTCCAACAGTTGCATTAGCTTGTGGAGAAGATAGGGACAGTTTTCAGATGGGTAGAGACAAAGGAAAGCTATTCTGTCATTGCATCCTTAGGACTTGAGAAAAATTAATATCTCTAATGGCAGGAAAAATCATGGCTACAGATGAGGTGGTTTTGGTGGCTTAGTTTGTCATATAGGAGGGTGGTATAGCTTTGCAGGTAGTAAAATTCTTTGTCAGCAGCTATGGTGTTCCAGCAGTAGCCTCTGAGAGCACCGCTGCAAGGAGCAGCCTGCAGCTTCTCAAGGTGCGGCATGTGTCAAGCAGATCAAATCACCATGAAAAGACTCATTCCCTTTAAATGCCCATGATATTGTTTATATAAAATAATACTAAATGTGAATTCTACTGCTTTTGTCACTGTGACTGCTGAGAGCTGAACTAAGATCATTCCTGCCATCACTCATTGATCTGTCCAGAAAGGGACTTAAGTGGACTCTTGCAGGACTGAAACGAGTAGTTTATGTTTTCTCTGGTCATATCAGTGTTCTGAGCTTATGTTTTTCCAGAAGCTCAAGAAAGGATTTTCTCTTGAAATTTAGGTCTCACTGCTTTACTTCCAAAGTCATGAAACTCCAACTGCCTTCCATCATGTCTTTTTTGCTAAAGTAAATCATGCTGTGTAAAGACATCTCTAACAACACAGATGCAGCGGCTGATGAGCAAACCAGCCATATAGTCCACAGCTAATTGATTCCTGTTGATATGAAATAATGGCTTTTCTCAATATGATATGCCTTTCTTACAGAATTTCTCTTCAGGGTAAAGGATAAGTTTCAGTCATCATTCTCTATGTGTCTTTTCCTCTCCTCCAACTCTAGTCTTTTAGTCCATGTTAAAATATCAGAAAGCAAACCTAATGTAAGCAAATATCTGCTGAGACATTCTGTGGTTTTGTGTAACTGTTTTATGACTACAACTCCTACCACCTGCCTCTCCCCAAATAGCTCTTTGGATAAAGAATACAATGTGTATGGTTGCATTTTCACATGAAGTAATGTTATTTCCCATGACACTGTACGTTATTGTAGTATTGAGATAATGAGATATTATTGCCTGTTAAAAATCACTTTTTACCTCTAGGCTACTTTTCAACTTCTTAGTCCCCTGAAAAATAGCTGTGGTTGTAGAAAAACATTTTGTGTAATTCATGTAGCTTACACTGACAGAAAGAAAATGTTGGAATGTACTTTTTTTTAGTGAGTGTGCTGGTTTAAAGGTAAACCAGAAGGAGAAATGAACCCAACTCAAAAGAGGCTAGAAGTCAGAGCTACAATTTAATAAAAAGTTTACACTAAATACAATGATACAAAGGAAAATTTGGTTTAGCCTGCAAAACCCAGTTGTACAACCCAGCCCCCTGGGGCACAAACAGTATGGTGCTCAGCAGTCCCTCTGCTGAGCACCACATGGTCCCCCTGAGTTCAAAGCAAAAAGAAAAGGAAAACCTGTTTTTCTTCTAGAAGGTTGGTGGTCACAGTCTGGTTGAGAGTGGTAGTTGCAGTCCTGTTGAGGTTCTAGTCCTCCTCTCAATCTGACAAGTGAGTCCCCTAGCTCCCAAATCCCAAGCTTATATATGCTTGAGTTCAGATAGGAACACCCAGTACCTCCCCCAGGGTGAGGCGTTTCACAATGGGCAATTTACTCAGTGAGTCACAGGATATCATGGTCTACTTGATGGCCCATTAGCAGACATGACCCCTCAGGTTGGGGGTGAAGGTGTTAATGATTCCCAGAGAGGAGTTATTGCACCTGAATCATTGATGTGAAGACAGGGAACCCTCTTATCTCTGTTTTCTCATGCACCCAGTTCATAGCCTGAGGTGTCAGGTGTGTCCTGGGCAGCTGTTGCAAACAATGCATGATTAACAGTTCATGATAAATGGCAGAGAGGGTATGGAATACGCAGTGCCAGTTACACCTACACAGTGATAAACTGGTCCCAGCTGCTATAACTAGGACAGTGAGTTACAATTCAGTTCATCTGTTAATGACTGTTGCCAAAGTTGCCTTTGACTTAAAATAAGTGAAGTTATTAAAGTAGTTTCTCACCACTCAATTTTGTCAAAATGATTTGGAGAGAAGGAACCAGCCTATACCTCTTACATTTTCCTTTCTGTTCCAATGCATTGACTAACGTGATACCAAAGAAAGGATCTTCCCCACCTTCATGTACTTCAGGGCCCCAGCACAAAACATAATTTCCACAGAGGAATTTCAACAACCCAAGATGGATTGGTTTCCACATGTCAAGTGTCTTGGATATTTTTGCCACCTTCAAGGCTTGTCATGTCATAAGAATGCTGGGCCCAGGCTCACAGGTTTTCTTTGCAGGGTTGTGTTGCAGTATTATGCCCCAATCTATGCAGATAGTGGGAAAACTGATGATGTCAGTAAGTCCTTTTAATTATAAAGTACTGCTTCCCAGTTGAGGTGTTTCACTCTGTCTTGGAAAACACAATACTACTGAACTACAAAAAACATGCTGTATGTTATATATGAAAAATTAGTTTTAGCCAAAGATATTCAGGCCCCCTTAGTATCGGTATTTTTATAGCACTTCTAATGCTACCTATAGATTTCTGCTATTGGGGGAGTTAAAAACATGCGACTTTTCTCATAGTATGTACTGCACTAAATTCTTGGTATTACCGGCTGTTCTTACTCAGACTTCCAAAAGACCTCTTTGGATGCTCAGTTCAAAGCTACTTTTTCTTGCTTTCATCACAAAGTTACCTGAGCAGAATGGAGCAAGCACATTATTAACTATCTGTAATAAAGCTTCGTTACATGCCGTGCTCTGGACCTGCAGTGTAGATCACTGTGTGCTTTTTATTACATAACTTTTTTTCTAGGCATGTTTTTCATTTTTTTGGCCTATATATCATTGAACACTGAGGGGAGTGATTGACAGGTATCCAAAATTTGTTAGAACAGAGATTCTCAAAGGAGTTCTGGTAGTTTCAAAGAAGCAACATTTACAATTGCTGCAACTGATTCTTGGAGTTCCTTTGAATGAGCTGCCATGGAGTTTTTCAGGGAATATGAACAGTCGCTGATCATCAAAAAACACAGACACAAGATCAGGAAAAGACTGGACAACTCCTTTGTGTTTTAGCTTTACCATGAAGATTATACCACATATATGAGTCTTTTGACTTGTCCACCCTTTTTAGGCTTCAAATACAATATAATACCTGTGTATCTATTTCATAAACTTAGATGTCTGTTTCAGCTGTTAAACTCTGTGGCATATATTACATAACAGTTACCTGTAGATGGCCTGAGAAAAGTTTTATTTTAATCACAGGAAAGCTATTTATGTTCTTCAGAAAATGTTACATTGCTACTGTGCCTAAATCTATTCAGGAGTATCAGTCTTCGGCTTTATGTGTTAAATAGAGCAGAAGTAGCTTCGCTTCCCTAGGTAGAAAAACCTGCCAGAGTAGCAATCAGCAGCTTTCAGCTGCTGACATTGTATCAATGGTCTGTACTAAACCTATTGAGAAAGGTAGAAATGAGACTAATCTTGTGTATTCCCCTTTTCTTGTACTTAAATTTTCAGTTCCCGTGATTGTTATCGCAGTCTAAGGAAAATATAAATAAGTATGATGTCAAATAGCTATGAACCATCTGGGCAATTTTTCTTCAAAACAACACAATATTCTTGCTGTTACCCATTCCAGTGGCATCAGGAGTATCCTGACTGTCTTCACTGGGATATAAATTGAAAACTTTTTGTGAAGCGTAACTATTAAATGTTACTTTCAAAAAGCTTTGAAATTCCTAAGGTCTGAATTATATCCAGATTAGGTTGTGGACAGCACAATATAATGGTATGTTCATCATGTCATTGGTTGGACTGCTGTCTGACCAAGGCAGGACTTCCCTCTTTTCGTCATATAATTTCCATGTATTTGATATCTGCTTCCAAATGACATTTTGCCTTTTCTCTTCTCTGTAGAGAGAACACACATACATAGGTGTGTATGCACAAATGCATTTCCAGTTTCACCTTCACATGTGCCCTTATTGCAAAGGTAGGTTCACAAACATGGATTAGGAAAGGATATTAACAACTGGTGCTTTAAAGCTGGCTGCTCTCCTTCATTACTGTTCATTTGGGAAATTATAAGAATTGATTCATTGCAAACAGCTGTGTTTGTGAAGAAAAAAAACCCCAAAACCAAACTAGCTACGCTGGCATATATCCATTGTATGCCAGTAAAAGCCTAAAAACATGTGCTAGTCACCAGACCTGTAAGTCAAAAATGTAGTACTTTAATTAGCTTTGCTCCTAGTTTTAGGATGTTAGTGTTTTCTGTAGTTTAGATTATCCTTGTTCCAATTTTAAAGTGAGGTCTCAGCCCAATAAATCACTATAGAATGTGGAAATAGATACTAATCTTATAAATGCAATCAATAATAGTTGTTGTTAATGTAGTTGGTAGCCATAATTTGTTGAAAGAACCAAAAAGCTTGCATTTAGTTGTTAATGTAGTTGGTAGCCATAATTTGTTGAAAGAACCAAAAAGCTTGCATTTATCATTTCCCAGTCCTTAGCTGAGAAGATACAGATAATGAATATTTCACAAAGAAAGCTTTTCTTTCATGTCTTGCTAGGAATTTGAATTAAATAGGTGCTAATTTAAAATGTAAAGGTAAAGCAGAAAAGGAAAAAAAAAGATATTACCATAGAATGAGATACAGTATCATAGGGAGGTTATTATAGTTGTAGTGACACTGGGAGTAAGTAGATGTTTCAGTCTGACTCTGAACCTGGCCTGATTGGGTACTTTTTAATCAATTAATTTAGATAGAGAATTAAACAGAAATAGCTGTGCCTTTAGATTCGTAGAAAAATTTGTGTTGTAAGTGACCTCTGAAGAACACAGAGTCCAAAATCCTGTTCAAAAAAGGTCTGGCTTCAGGTTGCTCAGGGCCTTCTTCAGTCAAATTTTTAAAAATTCCTTAAATTAATTCATAAAGAAAATAAAAGTATTTCGATGGACACAACCTTATTAGGTAAAATTTGTTATTCCTTCTGAAATTGTATGCGGGTTTTGATAATAAAGGAGAAAATTTGTAAGCCTTAGCTCATTAGGAAATTAATTACCTGTATTTTCTTCTTGTTTTTATTTAAAAATTGAAAAAGTAAAACTCTGATATTTTGTACAAAAAAAGTTCATATTCTACCATCTTGATTTAAATACAACTATATTTCTTGTTCTCCAGTTAGTTTTTGTGCCATCTCAAGAATTGCCAAATAAAACCCCTACCAAAAAAGAGATGAAAACTATTATATTTCAAAACCAGCAGTAAACACAGTACTTATATACCATAAAGAAGAAACAAACAACTTCACATGGCCTTTCATTGTTTTTATTTATAAAGAATGGTAAATTAAGCTTAATGAAAACATGAATACTTTTCAGTAGCAGGAGTGTTGTTGTTGAACATAGACGCATAACTCTGTTTTTGAGTAGTACTATACAGAGCAGTCTCTGCTTTTAAGTGTTAATTGTTATTTCAGTATTAAAAATAATGTACATGCAGGAAAATTATCCTGGCGGATTGATATTAATCACAGGAGCCTAACGTAGTTAAAGGGAAGCAAACACTTGGACGCACTTTTATAAGCTTGCCATTATTTGCTGCTTGAAGGTGTGGGAGTGGTGGATTGGTACAACACAGTCTTGCCGAAGGAACCATGGCAAATAAAACAACCTCCCTCTTGCATAACAAATAGTAGGCTAGCAGGTAATGCTGATTCACAGCATTGGAGGCAGAATCAGGAGCCTGACAAACCTCCAAAGCGAACTTCCAGGTCAGAACCCCTTCCTGGCAATTGGGGAGTCTCAAGCTGGAACCATTTTTGATAATTCCTTGGGACAGGAGTAAGGGTGGAAACCATATTCTATTCATTCTCCACTAGCTCAGTTCACTCCTACAAATGAAGACCAGATTTTGTTCTGCCTGGTTGCAAAACATTCAAGAGCTATTTTAAATGTCTGTCTTTGGGCATGTGGTCTCTGCACAATGGCATGTGTGTTGAACTCGTTGCTCTGTATTCGTGACACGTTCAGCTGCATCCTGTACTGTCATAGCACAGGTCACTGGTGTCTGCCAATTAAAACACATGGCTTGTGTTTACGTGCTGCGCTGAAATGTTCTGGGACAAGTTACTGATGTTTCTTCAGTCCTTAGCTGTAAACTGTAAGGAATTAGTATGCAGAAAAGCACAGACTACACCTCTGAATGCTCAGGTGTGCAAAGACACGGGGCTCTTGCAGCTCTCTGTCACAGCTTTCCTAAAGCACAGGGTCCCTTACTGAATAATGAAGACAGACATTTTCTACAACAGTTTCCTTGGAGTCATCACCTCTCTTTGCTTATTCTTACTTCTTTCCCATATTGTACAAATATGCCTTGAACACACAAGGCCCCACTGCAGAAAGACTCTAGAAAGTCTGCCACAGTTTCTTCTGGTTGTGAGGAAACTGTTCTCCTGCTTTGAGTTTTATGACCTGGTATTCAGGGTTCAGGGATTTGCTTGTTATTTTTCCTTGTTGTTTGACGTTAGTAGAATATTACTTTTTTCCCTAGGAAAAGTACTTTGCCTTGGATGTGTTCCCTTGGAAAATAAACTAATGCTAGTATTTGGCAAAGTTGGAAATAGCATAGCTTTCTTCTGAGAACTTTTCATCCTCTGATATCAATAGAGACTTCTTTATTAGTTGTTATTTGGCAAGAACTAGAAATCATTCTTTCATGCATGCTGTCATTTTTCTTAGAAACTTAAAAGCTGTTGCAAAAGTTTTTTGAAGTTTAGTTTGATTTTTCTTTTGCTGATAGGAGACACTATTTTCTTCTTACGTTGTTGTGAACATAGTTGGCCAGACTTATCTCTGGCATATCTCCACTGAGACCAAACTCTCTCTTCTATTCCTCCATTCCTTCTAGCAGGTTGCACAGAACTGTGTCTCACAGTAAATTTATGGAGTTGTTTTTCCGGTTCAGGAAAGTTTGGGAATACTTAAAATATGCCTTTTCCCCATTTAGCCACTCGGCACAAGGAAGGATAATACACTAGTTAGTAGGTCACTGGCTTCCTCACAGGTTCTCTAACAGGATCATGGAGTTGGGAAGTGCTCCTTTCTGGGAATTCATTACTATTCAGATATGTCTCTACAGCCAAGAACATTAACAGTAAATACTAGGGTCAAAATGGAAAGGTGAGGAAGAAAGTGAAACAGCAAGTACAGTTGCATTTGTACCATTTCACTTCATAACAATAGCACTCTTTTTTTTTTTTTTTTTGGTTAATTTTAGTAAGTGTAAGAAACATGGTGATAATTTTGACCCCTTTAAAATAAATTGGAGATTCTGGGCTTCTGTGTTCTTCATGACTTAGTCCTACTGAATGGATTTGGAAATTTGTCTGTGATTCAAGGGTACACCAAATCCTCTTACTTCATTCTCTTTGGAAGAAGCACAATCAGATTATTAACCATTAGCAATTACTATTCCCACAATGTCTCTTCATTTTACATTCCTCCTATTCAAATTCCATGCGAGTCAGACTTGTTTCTAATCCATCACTCCAAAAAGCACATAGGAAAAAGGAGTGAAGGAAGCCAGCCAAGAAATATTGAGTCTGAATATTATCATTATCATAAAGTATGATTTGCATACCTTTACATGCTAGTTCTAATGTTTTATCCTATTTAGTAGGGTTTCTGTGTGCATGTTTAAATCTCTCTTTACCTCAAGGAGGGAGAACAACACTTTCCTTTTTTAAACACAGTCACATATCTCAGCAACCATGACATCTTATCTGCAAAATTGTTTCCTTTCTGCAGAGTTGGTCTGGTTCCTCTCCACTGAAGGTATAGCTGGTTCATAAGTCACAAATGCTAAAATCATTTCTGAAATGCCCAACTATCATAATTTTTCTTCTCTCCAGATATTACCGAAACAAGAATGGTGAGCATAGTTTGAGAAAACCTTGCCCATTTTAGTACCATTTGATCCATATGAGTCAGCAGTGCCCTGGCAGCCAGGAGGGCCAACCACGTCCAGGAGGCTCCAGGCAAAGCATCACCAGCCGGGAGAGGGAGGGGATTGTCCTGCTCTGCTCTGCACTGGGGCAGCCTCTCCTTGAGCCTTGTGTGCAGTTTTGGGCACTGCAATATACAAAAGATATTAAGCCATCAGAGAGAGTCCAAAAGAGGGCAATGAAGATGGTGAAGGGTCTTAAGGGGAAGTCGAGTGAGGAGAGTCTGAGGTTCACTTGTTCTGTTCAGGCTGGGGAAGAGGAGACTGAGGGGAGACCTCATTGCAGTTACAACTTCCCTGTGAGGGGAAGAGGAGGGGCAGGCACTGAGCTCTGCTCTGTGGTGACCAGGGACAGAACCCAAGAGAATAGCCTGAAGTTGTGTCAGGAGAGGTTTAGGTTGAATATTAGGAAAAGGTTCTTCACCCAGAGGGTGGTTGGACACTGGAACAAGGAAGTGGTCACAGCCTGACAGAGTTCAAGCAGTGTTTGGACAACACTTTCAGGCACATGGTGTGATTCTTGGGGATGTGCAATGCCAGGTCTTGGACTCGACTGATTCTTGTGGGTCCCTTCCAACTCAGCGTTATCTGTGAAAAAACCCACTTTGTGAGAGGTCTAAGAATCTGCTTTGTGTCATTCAAAGAGTTCTAGGCTTCTGCTCATAAACAGAAGAGGAATCTACTTGTGTTTACTTCATGATAATTACTTTTAATAGTCTTTTGATTAAGAAGGAGTGAATACTAGCTTTTTTAAAATGTTTCATAAAAGTCTGCAAAGTTTTCTTTATGTCATGTGGATCAGTTATTAAGTCCCCCTTGATCACCTGCATGTGTCAACACTATTCCCTTAAAGTGTTTGGTTTATGTAGTGAAAGTCCATTTCTTTGTTCATTCTCTCACACTATTTGGTTTCTAGTTACCTGAAAGATTTCCTTGATCACTGTTTAGTCCTCATAATAATTAATTCTTTTATAATCGTAGTGGTTGCGTATATTGGTGGTTTTCTCTCTATTTAGAAAATTTTGCCCTTTTTGAACTGTTGCTTTTGTTTGCCAGCCAACCACTCCTTTTCAAAACAAGACTGATTAGCTTGCATCTAATGACTGTTTTCAATACACTGCATAAACGTTTTCTTTGATTCTTTTGAAATTATTATTTGATTACAATAGCAATTTGGTTACTACCAAAGCCTGAGAAAACATCAGAGTTTTAAGGAAATTGTTATTAGTTTTACTCAGCTCTTCAAAGTTGTTTTCTTGCAAAGCAACAGTTAATGGTATATAACAGGACCAAAAGTACCTTTGAATAGGTTACGAGGGAAAATATCTGAACTGCTGCATTTCATATTATCCATGATGGAAACAACAGAGAGGCTTCAGCAGAGAACAGTATGAGGGATCTAACTGTATCTTTGCCTGGAGTGGCAAGAGTAGGTTATAACCACAGATAAAAACCTTCAGCTACAGTGTTTCATGCACCTCTTCCTCTCTCAAAATCAGACACCGTCTCCATCGCTCACACCGGAGGAGCCCTTCTCATACGGTTGAGTCAGTACACAAAGAGCTAAACAAAAAGACTTGTCTGAATCGGTGTATGCAGAGCTCAACAAAATGATCTGACTCCCTTTGAAGAAGTGTTATAAAATCAAACATAAACTAGCAAGGCAATAAAAGTGTCCCTCTAGCACAATCCAAAGCTGACATGAGATTTTAAAAATCCTCGTTAATTTAGTCTAGGACTTTGACTCTGCACATAAAGTGGCTTTCTTGGTCCACATCAAAAGTTGAGCTTGAAATGTGATTTACTCGTATCCACAGTTTATTGGTTGAATGGGCAAAAATAAATTGAAATAAGTAAATAAAACTCCAAAGAAATACACTTCTTGCCTGCCTATATTTTGCTTTGTTTTGGTTTGTTTGTTTGTTTGTTTTTTTCTGTTGGCATGTTTAGGGAATACTTTTACAGATGTTGGCAACACCGTAAGACATTGGTGATAAAAGTAAATGTGGAAAACTGCTGCGTAGTACAGAAAAAGTGAAAATGGAAATTGTTTCTCTGACATTATGCTTCCAGCAGAGTAATATTCCATATGAGCTTATTTGAAAGCTTTATTCTCATTGCACAGCTTTTTAAAATGAATTACACATCAAAAAATTAGCTTGTTTGTTGTTGTGAACAGATAAACGTGTGAACTTATTCTAAATTTCTTCACACTGGAAAAAATTAATAAAGGCATTGGTGGTGAACAGGATAAAAAGTACAGAAGAACGAGAGAAAAAAACTGTCATGAAAATTAGTTCATGTAACGCTCTTTTTTTCTGATTGGTTATTATGAAACATTTTTACTGTTCTGAGATCCCTTAAGTAGGGATAAGTTTGATGCGCATTTTGACACTGATGCCACAATCATCACTAAGAGGCCATCAGCCCTACACAGCTCTCAAAGAGACACAGGGAAATGATGCTTCATGCAAGGGAAATAGCTTTGTGCATGCTAAATTTTTACTCTGGTGATGGCTGGCTAAGGTGACAGCAGAGAATTCCAAAGAAACCTTTGTCTTATGACACCTGTATCTTCATCCTGCACAGCCCCCGTGCTGTGCGCTGTGGGCTGGAGGTGCACACCCAGGATACGGGAGTGGGCCTGGGCCAGCCAAGCTCAGAAGTCAAGAGAAAGTTTTGTCAAGGGTAAAGAGGCCCAGGATCTGAGCAGGCCTACTTTGACACTCAGGAGACACTGAATTGAAGAGCTGAGGTGAGCAGGCAGGAGTAGAGCTGTATGCAAGTGGCACGTGGGGTAATCAAGGTCAAATGGCAGAATTACTTTCTAAATGTTACTACCTGGCTATGCATTGGCTTAACTCTCTCCACCTTGTCAGACCACTGGCTGCTGAAGAACTCTTGTCTGTGAGGGGACCTGGAAGAGACAGTGTGGTTTTCTTCACTTGCACAAGTGCTTTGCTCGGTTAAAGCTGAAGGTGAGCATTTCCCGTGAGGAATACAAGCACCGGTGCTGAGCACAGTGCCTTCCCTGCCATCACTGCCTCCCTACACACCTCTCTGGTGTGCAAACTGGGCTCTTCTGCAACCCGTCCCAGAGTGAGCTCTCTACCCTTTGCATACAGAAAGAGGTCAAAGACCCTTCTTGCTTTCACTTTTCCTGACTTCAGGGAAGCCTGATTTCATAGCAAAGTTATGGTGTTATTTGTTTGCTTTATTGTTATTTTGAATGTCCAGTATATCATTTTTTGTAAAGGAGAACCTTCAAACACCCTGTTCATTAATTCAACTTTCTCATCCCTTAGTACTGATGCTGACTGGCAGAACCCCCTCTTGGCATCATGGTGTCTGAAGTCAGTCTTGGCAGGAGTCATTTTAAACTCTTAAGTGAAAATGCAGTATCTGAAGTTTCTGAAGAGGCACTAAAGGCATACTGAAAATGTCATGCACAACTTAAAAGGGAACTGTGCAAGCCCACGTACCAACAAGTGAAACCACACTGGGAGCAGCAAAAAGAAACCACTGACAACATTATTGTTGAATCTGGCATGGTTGTTGCCTAAGGCTAAAGATGAAAACTTTGAAAAAAGTAGAGTGGTGTTATAGAAATTATAAGATTATATGGGAATTATAAATATCAGAGGGGAAAAAAGGTTTTTTAGAAAGCAGAACAAAGCTTCTCAGCTTATTCAATAAAAGACTTGTGCTGAAAACTCAGCAGTCAGTGTGAAATTTATAAGCCTTATTTGATAGAATTGAATAACAAATGAATCAATGTTGGTTGTTTTCTAATTTTTTTTCAATATTTATCGAAATAGTTCCCAAAATATTTATTTGATTACTTTCCAAATCTTCAGTGAGATCTCTTTTTCGTGAGACAAAGAGAAGAAAAACAAATTACAAATTATCTGAGGATACTTTTCACATGAAACTGAAAATGCTCTGTGTAAAAACTGAGAAGTGAGAGTGCAAGTACTTGATTTAGAAACATGGGCAGAAGATGCTGGAATGATGAATGTGGGATTGAAATGCCAGTTCATAAGTATGTGTAGGAAAAAGTAAGTGTTTGCAAGAAATATAATATGCCTGTTGTTTCACCCTAAATGCTTCATCATTATGTGAGTTTTGAGGGTGGTAGAGCGTGTAGAAGAATGACTGGACTCTACTGCTGAGTTGTTGGGGTTTTTCTTTACCAATCTCCAGCGTGTCTTTCAGCTAGTCACATCTTTTCAGTGCTTTAGTTTCACTGTCCATTAACAATGTCCCTCTCACAGCTTACTTCGGTTCTGATGTGTCATGGAATCATAGAATGCTTTGGGTTTTCCCTATCTAATCGTGAGCAAAATTAGATAGATACTATGAAACACAGGGAATTAGGAGAGTGCTGCTACAATGAGCACAATGAATAACACTAGGACACCTGTAGCCATCACTTTGTGAATAAAAATGCAATAATTTATCACCAAAGACCTCAAAAATGTAACTTTCACACATTGGCTCTCTGGGGGACTCCATCATCACTGTTGAAGTAATAGTATTTTTCTGAGGGAGTTTTTAGTCTATCAATTAGAGTGTTATAGAAGGAATAAGAATTAGCCTTTATGTGTCTTGAGGCAGAGATTTTGTCTGTCTTTATAGCTAAACAGTGAATAAATTTATTTTTTTTACAATTACTGTGAATAGCAAAAGTGGTATCTTACGTGTATTTGAATTAGACAAGCTCATGGGACTATAAGCAGACCATCTGCTTAATGTGGTTGTCATAGCTGCTTCTCCGTGACTGCGGAAATTGTCATTGACCAGGTTGCCAAAATCATTCACCATTCTCTTAACATCAAACTTTAGCCTAAACCTCCAGTAGGCCCTAGTCATAGAAATATGGCATGGATTTAGAAAATGAATGCGGAATAGTGGTTTTATTCATAGAATTATAAAATGGTTTGGGTTGGAAAGGCCTATAAATGTCATCTAGTTTCCACCCCCCTTCCCCTAGACCAGGTGCTTAGAGCCCCATCCAACCTGACCTTCAACTGTTACAAAAATGGGACAGCCGCAGCATCTCTGGGTTTCACCACCTTCACAATAAAGAATTTCTGCTGAATTTCTAATCTAAACCCATCCTCTTTCAGTACAAAACCATTCCCCCTTGTCCTGTCACTGCATACCCTAGTAGAAAGTTCCTCTCCAGTTCTCTTGTAGGGCCCTTTAGCACTTGAAGGACAAGTGTTTCTTAATTAGAAGTGTTTCTTACGTGTTATTTGGAAACCTTCTGCAGACTTTGAGAGATCATCCTAGAAATACTGCATTGGCATTGAGGGTCAATAGCACTGCTATAACAACATGACCTTCTTTGTACATTACGTATTTGTTCTTCTTCAGTGATGTTAGTGGCAGACTGAAGAGTACATGGGTTAAAATTTTGCCACAGAGCAGCAAGAACAGGGGTGAACTTCAGTTTCCTCTCAGTTCTACACCAATATAGATCAGCTCCATTTTGAGGTTTTCTAATCCCATTCAGGATTCAAAAATCTCTATGAAAAATGCTTCCAGTTAGCAACAGTGTCTACTGATGCTGATATTGCTAATGACACTGTTCATGGTTAAAAAGAAGTGGGTGCTAACAAAACTCCCTGGGGTTATGGAGGTAGAAAAATTCAGAAAATGCATATTTGAGTGAACATTTGATGTGAAGTCAAAAGCATGTGCTTTTCCAACCCTTTCCTGAGGTGTTCAGAATATTCAGAGCTGATAAATTCAGTTACCTTTTGAGGATCCCCATTCAGAGAGTGCACTGTAGAAATACAAGCAGATAATACTTATTATAGTTGTTTCTAGCTCTATTGGTGCTCTGAACACTTAAAAATATGTTAAAAAAAATGATTGGCTGCACAGAAGAAGCAGTTAAAGACTTTAAAAAGAACCTTTTCTAGGTAATGATGTGGTGCTTTTTGTTCCACTACGTAAAACAGAACCTTGACAACACTGATCATGTATTGACAGCCATCTTCAATCTTGTCCATGATGCAGTTCCAGTGCTAGAGAAAAGTAAAATATTCTTTTTTTTTCCCCCCTCTCTCAAATCTACAATGTCACTCAGGTCTCCAAGGTTACTATTCTCACTAATATGGTGGTGTAAGAACAAACTTGGTAACACACAAGGATGGAGAAGTTAATAGCCTGTCCTGGAAAAAGGGACAGAAATAACTCCGGCTTTGCAGCATCCATTCCCCTAGAGGAATGTTCTTTTATATGGTTCATAAAAAGAGAGAAGTACCATCCAAAGAGTGCTACTGATCATATTGAGTTCTGAGGGGTTTCTGAAGCAGAGACAGAAAAACAGGGAGAATTCAGAACTGGCAATTTTGAAGCAGTAATTTTTGATATAGCCAAGTGGGAGGAGAAGGTTTGGGCTGAACTCGATCTTACTACAAGTGTCTTTGGTCATGCATCCAAACCTCAGGAAAAAACTGAGGCCGGACTTAGCTTAGGATGTTGACTAGGTTTTAAAAAGGAAGTGAAAGGTAATTGCTCACAGTTGGCACAGTGATCTGTGATAATTGGAACTGTAGTACCAGCTTCAGGGGGAAAAAAAATCTCAACTCTCTGTAAATATTGGGTTTCTGATAGCTCACAAGGAACTAAATGCTTTCCAGAAGCAAACTATAACATTTTTATAAGTCTTGGATTTAAGTCATATTACATAATTCCACATCACACTTCTTGTAATCATTGGCTTCTGTTAAACATTTTAATTAAATCCTTCAAAACAACCCCAGATAATACTACATGCTACTGCAACTCAAAGTTCACTTCAGGGTGGAAGGGGAAAGAGGATATGGGGATACTCCAGGAATAAGGCTTCCTTGATGCCTTTTTCCTGCAGAGGAATGCAGCTATTGTTAATGCAGAGACTCAAAGGGGCCCATCCACATGGCATAATATACATGGCTTGGGGTGGTCAGAGTTCAGAGGGCTGATATAAGTGACTCTTCAGCGTGCCACTTTGAATAGCATAGACAAGGATGGTCCATGGCCATGAAAGGTTATATTCAATGTTACAACTCATTGGTCTTTTTGCCTTGCTGCCTCTCTGGCCATGGCATCCAACTCTGACGCCTGTCAAAGCAACAGGTACTGCACAAAGTGTCGATGGCGCTGTGTACCTGTCCTGTGGTGTATGAAGTAAGAGCCTTGCTATAAAATTGCTACAGAAATAGTGATTTATAGCTGCAAGCACTTAATAATGCCAAAAGCACTTTGTGAATTAGATGGAAAGAATAAACCAACAACTCCCAATTTTGCGGAGTGGGCAGAACTGCTGCAACAACAAATGGCTTTAGAGCCTGTTAAGAGAAAACTGCAGCTTATGGGGCAGGGAAGTAGAGCCAAGAGAGAGTGGGAAATAATGGCTCTGCCTATCTTTAAACAAAACAAAGTGATAGTGGGAGTGGAAAATGAGTAAGTAAATAAAATGCCATGAGAAGGGTCAAACTTCTCCTAAGCAACGCCTACAAGTCATGTGTCAGACCTCTCTTCTGCAAATCTGAATTCATGAATAAAATGTCATAATTCAAAAGTGCTGCGTTAAAAATTAGATAACAAATAAAGCAGAGTTTAAATCTCATAAGAACTCTGGATTGGAAAGAGGGAACAAATTTATCCTTCCAACTTTTAATATGCTTTTTGCTCGTCTTTTTCAGCTCAACATATGCTGACAAATCCAAAATACATATGTTAAGCTTTTAAAAAGCATGGTTCGACCTATACTGTGCAGAAACACATACTGCTGTTTGTTAACAGGAAAATGCCTTCTATTAGGGTGAAATCATCCCAAACTAGGAAACCTGCATGAAATCCAACCATGTCATCTGATTTCTGGCTGGTGGGCAAGACCTCACTCAGAACTGTTTTTAATCTGTTTTGTTTCTCTTTCTTCTGAATTATTTTTTTAGAGCAGCATCTCCTTGATAGTTATGGGCCTGTCAACATGGATCTTACACATTTTTTCAAGGTCTTGTCGTTCATCTGTGCTAAAACTCATATCAGTAGGTCTGAGCCTTTGGCTTTGCACTGCCCTGCCCTGCTGCTGGTCTCGTGATTTATTCACGGAGCCTCCTGGCACCAAGGACTTAAGGTCTATGCTCAGCCTAGGTAAGAAAAGGAGTTTTGTGGAAAATAGGTGTTTGTTTTAATAAGCTGCTTTAATGTTTCTCTAGTTGCACACACTCTTGAAGTTAGTGAATTTGCATGAATTTTCATTCCAGAAATATTTTATGTAGGGCTTTCTTGTTTCTCTGAAGTGTTGAAGTCTCTGCTGTCTTGAACAGTAAAAGTTATTTTATAGAATTGTACAAGATTACTGTAGAACAAAAATAATTTGTTGCAGATGTGCATATTTGTAGTTTATAGTAACTTTTATTATCTGCATTAATGCATGAAGTCATTAAGACCTGAAGATATCATTGAGGAATCTCTTGGGAATTTCACACATTCCGAATTAAATCATCATTGCCATTCTAATTCAGTGTTTGTTCCAGCTTTTTAACAGCACCTAATATCTCTGTCAAGGACTTAATTTTTAGGGGATTCAGAAAGAAATTTCCGCCTTGGCCATATTTCTTCTTATGTTATATATCTCACTGCTAGGGGGAAGAGGAAGTACCTCGTTTGATAGTCACACAGCTTCTCCAGGCCATTTCTAGTTCAACGCACAGACCACTGTTGAAATTACAGCCATAGACATTAGATACAAAAGTTTTGGATACAGTGATTTATGTTCTGAGCATGCAAGGTGTTGTCCAGGGCCTCCTAACCAGCCATTGCTAATTTGGTCTGCGTATTTGCACTAGGCACAACTATTTTAAAAAAGGATGTGACATGCCTGAAAAAAAGACTGAAAGAGAGGACACTGATAGATAAGCTATCTTCCTCACTTTTTAAAAGATCTGGCATTTGATTACTGCAAAATGTGATGCAACTGTCTTCTGCCTCACTCCCTGCTATTTCCAGGCTTTCAGTTATTTGCACTGTCTCCGCCTGTGCCGGTGGATTCAGCAGGGATGGCGCGCCCAATTAAAAACCATCACTAAGAGACAGGAGCAAAGTTTGGCTCAGGGCAGTGAATGCGCACTCTCAGCTCTCTACAAAAAAAGAGGAAAAAAAAAGGAAAGAGCTTTAATGTAAAGTACAAGCAATATAATAAATCACAATGCAAAGCTGCTTAGAGTGGTATTCCTCACTATCTCATACTGCCTTTCTAGTTATCTGGAACCTCCTTCTGCTGTCACTGACAAAAAGGAATTTTGCCAGTAGCATCGATAGGAGACAGCTTGCTTCCTTTCTGGCATGGAAATCAGTCCAACAGTATTTTGTGTTTTATACAGTGCTTTGTCCTGAAAGTGCCCTTGAGCATTTCACAAACTGTGAATGCAGGCATGGTTTTGTCACAGGCCTTGGGCAAAGCGCAACCCATTGTGATTTTTTCCACCAACACAAGTCAAGCTGTGAGTTACAAACTGGTGTTCAGCTTCTTTTGTGCACCCAATGAACAATGCCTGGGGAAGTCTAGATGCCTTGAGAGATTTAGGAACCAGAATGGCCAACATGGAGTTGCCTGTTTATTCGGACAGCACGATGCAAAGCACTGCTATGCTAAAACTTAAATCCTACCCTCTCTATTGACACAACTGCACAAAGGAAGAAGACTCACTCCCTGGGAGTTGCAGACCTCAATACTTTTCTTTTAAGTTAGCTTGCCTGCAACCTGTCTGCCAGGAAAAGAGGAGTCAATGCTTTCTTTGAAGTGTAGGATGGTATCTCTTGCAATGGGATTATCTAGTGGCTTAGAACACTCATCCCAGACAGAGGAGACAGCGGTTGATTCTTGTCGTTGCCTGGCTGGTCAAGTCACACACGTCTCCCAGAAAAGAGCACTCTGCATGGCTAGTGCTTTCCTTTGCTGAAGCTGTTCCACTTAGAGGGAATTAAGGGGAATATATTGCAAATATATTGCAAAACTGATACTCAGTGTATTTTTGAACGCTTATCAGGGATAAGACTGGGTTTAATTTACTGCTTTGCAGAGGGTTTGTGTTTTACATAAACCAGCTATTAGATGAAGTACCTGTGCTGACTTTGGAGCAAGACCTGGAACCTAGAGCATTATCTTGACTAACTTATTGTTGCCATTAACTAAAGAAATAAAACTCTGCATTTTCTCCACAGGCAGCAGTAAAATCGGTGTTCTCTGTGCTGCGTTATGTATTTGGAGTCTTCTGAGAATTAGCTTTTCCAGGGAGCCTGGCAAATGGGCCTGATGACTATCATGGTTTTAAGGACTGCAGTTTTGATGAGGCCAATGTTTAGGCATGAAGTCTCTCATTTGAATGTGTATCTAAGCAACAGATCCAACTTCACCAAAGACATTTAATCTCACTTCAGAACCTCAAATATAGATCTTTGAAGCCTCTGACTACTATTGAAACATGAGGTCACTCTTCCTCTCCTGTTGTTCCTATCCAGTTTTGAAATATGTTATCTGCCCAGTAGGATTTGCAGCTTTTTATTTATTAAGACAACGCTATACAGAAGGCAGGATATTGTATCTGTTTGCCTTAGGAATGCCTACATCATAGGTAACTGTGTGAAAAGCATATTCAGCTGTCCAATCTTTAAAATTATTTGGGGCTTAATTTTATGCCTATATTCAAAAGACACCATAAAAATAACAGAACAAAACTTCATGCACACTTCTGCCCCTTTGCGTCCCGTAGGGCACTGATTCAGACCTTTCTACAGAGACAGGCTCTTTCCTGCAGCAGGAAAGAACCTCAGGAAATGGGAACCCTACAATTGCAGGCACAAAGTAGTGGCCTTGGGTCCCCTTTGTGCTCTCACAGAAGGTCCCATTAACATTAATCAGCACAAGGACAAAGAAGCTCTGGAACAGTTCAACAGAGAATGCTAATCTACTATTTAAGAATCTGCCATAGTTTTGATGCCTTGGTATGGTTTTTTCTGGGTTTTGAGGTGGTTTGGTTTTGGGTTTGGTTTGGTTTGGGGTTTTTTTGGTTGGTTTTTTTCTTGTTGGTTTCTTTTTTTGAGGGGGAGCAGGGGTCTGTAGGAGAGGAGACTGTGAGCTGTTCCCAAAGGAAAGAGAAGGGATGATAGCACTTGTAGACAGTTTGAAACATGAGGACCTGTAAAGCAGTCACCGAACTGCACAAGGAGGGGTATGAGGCTGTATGTCCATGGCTAAGGGATTTGGATGAGTGTGATCTGTCCCAGACTTTTTTTCCAGGATTTTCTTTTTTCCACAGTTTGAACATACCTGGGAGGCAGGACAGACCTCTATGCTTCTCTCCTGGCCTTGGGATTGTCCTAAAACTCTGCACAGGGACACTGTGCCTGGGTGTAGAATGCATTCTTATCTCACACACACTTTATCTGTCTAGGTGCTTTTCTAGAAGCTCAGAGGTTTTGTTTGAGTGATGCAATTTCTATATAAGGCTACTATTTGAAATAGGAGAGTTGATATTATTTATTTCCTTCAGCAACTGCATCCTCAAAAGTGAGCCCTGCTCACCTGCTTGAAAAAAGCCCCTTTGTAAGCATTTACTTGCAGGAGCAAATGACTCCTGAGGGAGTTCAAGCATCTGCCTGAGTTCTGACTCAAGCCTTTTTAAGCTCCAAAGAGAATTCTGATAAATTCTGGGTTTAGTGTTTTTTGCTGACTGTCTAGAAATTTCCACCTGTATCTTGATGCCACTAAGTTATCCCTCTGAGTGCTGGTCATTAACAAGGGTCTCAGTTCTCAAGTATGAGCTTGGTATGTATTTTTAAGGGCTGGCATCTAAGCATGAGATGCAGCAGATGTTCTATTTATGCTGTCCTTTATTTGATCTACTGTCTAACTTGATACACGATTAGAGCATTTAAGTAGGAAATGAAACTTTTGCCCAATGATTTCATGTGTGACTTTCAGAATACGTGACATAAATCCACTCAGTATCTCAGCCTGTCACCTGTTTTCTTTAATACCCTGCTGTTTAGCATGCCTAGCCTCCATTTCAGATTTTTCAGTCTGGATTGCAAGTTGTTTTAGACGGAAACCATCTTTTCTATGTTTGTCTTATGCTTTTTCTTTAATAGTAACTGGAAGCACACTGCTTCTTGGAGGAAAAAATCGCTTTCCAGGACAGTGATCACTGTTGAAAAAATCAGTTCTGGAGGAGAAATAGTTGAAATTTTGTGTTGCCAACAGTTATATTAAGTTGCTTTGGTTAATACATGCAAATGCAGCAGCGCGCACTGCAGTTTCAGTGCCTTTTCTTGATAGCTTGTCATTTTATGTAACAAGTCAGTCTGGCTACTGCCCTTTGCCTGCAGTCCCATCTTAAAGAGTTGGTGAATCATTACCAGTGATAACCTTGGCACCATCTCAGGGAAAAGCTGTCAAGACTTTATTTTCACCTTCTTCTAACTGCAACTTCAGAGCATTTTACAGAACTTTCATGTTTATTCTCCTGATTAGCATCAGGGTTCACAGTGAAGAATAAGTGAGTCATTCACTAGCGCAGCCTCTTAATAAGCTTTTCCTGGGTCCGCCTTAATGTAATAAAACTATGCGTTCAGTGCAGCAAGTCACCTGCTCTGAGAAAGGATCACATTATTCTTTGAGTGAAGGATTAGTTTTGATTTGTCTGTGCAGAATGAACATCTGCAGTACATATTCCGTGGCATTTTGATGTGGTTAAACTAAAATTTTACTACTTTCTTTTTGGTCAGATTGCGCTAGGATGGCTCTCCGAAACTGAATACTATAAATGTTCTTCTGTGCTGTCTTCATGGTAAAGATATTAACTGTATAGTCTTTCCTATTCTCCAGTGCCTTGCAGATTTAACATCTTGCTGCAGCTTTGCTTTATTGTTCCCCCTGTGTTCCAAATACCTTTGTGAAAGTGTGTTGGGGGATTAATTCTTCATGCTTCTCAGATACTCTAATTTTCTCTTGAATACTCCCATGTTTTCAGGCTAATGAATCTGTATTCCACCGATCTCTTAATTACTTCTCTAATTCCTACTGCCTATGCTGTGAAAACATGGTTTTCTCTGAATAGAATTTAAGGCACAGAGTTGAGATAGAATGTGAGCATAAGTCCTACAGGCAAATCTTTTACTCCTTCTAACATAAATTTTGTTTAGGTAAGGAACAGTAGATTAAAACCCTACATTGTGCCTAACCTTTACCAGTGTCGTGTAAATTGACCTGTAGCTGTCATGCAAGATTTCAATGTAGTTTTGATTATTTTACCTCACATTTATATAATAACAATATAATGTAATTAGGAGCCAGTTATAGCAAAATTGAACAGTTACAAAGAAAACCAAAATAGTGTAATGTAGTGCAAACACACTAAAAATTATTTAAAATAACATAAGAAAGACTACAGGGCTGTTGAGATGTGAATTAGACAGATATTCTAAGACACTTAAGTCACGTATCAATTGTGTAAATTGTAGTGGCATAAACATATCCTCACCCAAGAGTGGCTGTTAGTAGACAAACACTTCTCATTTTCTATGTGTATTTTCTGAAGGCAGTAAAAAACAGTTAGAAGAACTTATGAGCAAGATTGGTTTGATAGAAATTAAGAAACAGAAGCCTCAGTTAAATAGAAAAGGAAAAAACCTTCTCCTTAGTCCTATTAGTAAGCAAAATGATAGCTTATGGGTTTACTGCTGAAGAATGCAGGGCTCTGCAGTTAAGCTGACACAGTTGTGCAAACCTTAGTTTCTAATTCTGATTTTTTTTGAAAGAAGAACCTCCAGTTAAATAACAACTACTAGAAAATGCTAATGAAAGAAGGTGAGCATGTAAGGAAGCAAAGAGCAGCTTGCTCAAGCTTGAGGTGTCTTTACTGAGCAAAGGAGAAGATGGGGTATGTGTTTTGTGCAGCTGGGCTTAGCCTGTAGTTTGTCTGCCTTTCTTCACTTAGGCTGAGTATTAATAATGTTAGCTATGTCATCTGCCATAAAATACTAAACTTGGAATTGGAGCCTGAGATATTATTAGCAACGCCTTGCTTTTTTCTTTCTGTTAATATTTCCCAGACTCTCTAATGCCTACAGCCTCATTAGTCACAACTGTAAGAAAATTAATGGCAACTTTCATTTTGTGAATCTAGACTTCCACAAGCTTTCCTGCACAACTCTCTTTGCTCACTTCAAAATTCTCAAATTACTTCAGTCCAAGTGAATCTGCCATTTCTGTATTTATTTAACATTGTTTTTACTGAGTTGTGGGTGGAATGAATGGTATCAAAATGTTTAGCTTGTGGTGGTCGGAGGCATTTTCATCATATTTTCCTGATGTTATGACACCCTTGTCTGTTTATTTATTTTTTTGCAGCAAGTGTGCATGGTCCTACACCTCTGAGTTATTTGTGAACTAAGCAGTTGTTCCCTTTTAGTATGTTTAAGAATCATTCAGAGCCTTCTCTAAGTTTTAATTATGTTTCAGTATTTGTTCGCTCGGACAGAAATTAAGGACAGATTGAGGAAAGAACCGCTCTCCAATTTCAGTTACCCTCTCTTAGTGTGTAGGTTTTGCCTTGTCGTGGTAGGCAAGGGCCAATGTACAACGTGAAATGCAAAAGTACGAGGCCAATGACTCACATGTCGTTCCACAGAGAGTTTCTGCGCTTTGACACAGCAGCCCAAGGAGGAGCAAACAGTGTGGTGGCCTCAGCAGCTGCCTCTGACTGAAACGATGCTGTTCATGAGGCAGTGCTTTTAGAAGCACTATTATTCTGCTAAGGTGTTGAAGCAACAAGGGATTAGCCCTTGTTCTCCAAGCGGCCAGCCACTGGCCTGAGTCAATTCTTTTCAATCAGCATTGCTGTTGGTGATTAGGCCTCCTCAGAAAATCTTCAGACCAACTCTCCTTATCGGGAAGCAAGGAGTAGAAAAGGACGTGTGTTGAAAATGGATGGGATTTATATGAATACCATCCCAATAGATTTTTTTTCCATGTTACGTACATTGAGGCAGTACATCAAGGGTTCAGAAATGGAGGAAAAAAACCCTGTGAACATGTAGATGGAAGATTCTGATTTTTTTTTTCTCCAAAACACAGTGGAGTGTGACAAATTTCACCTTGTTCTGCATAACTGGCAGGTGGCCACAGTTAGAACACAGTGAGGAACTGAAGCAGTAACAGGAGAACGAGAGTGGAGTCTCAAGAGGAAGGAAAAGGAAGAACCTTCTCTTAGACATCAGAAGAAGGGAGCTGATCATCACCAGGGAATGGAGAGGCCAAGTGGCTTTTAGTAATGCGAATAATGAGGTAAGAGGGCAGTATTGCAAGCCAGATAGGTCTGAGAAAGCACCCCTTTTACAGGAGTGTGTGTCAGTGCTCAATTAGGAGCTCTTTGATTATTAGAAAGGGTACAGACTGTTCCTGGAGTTTTCACTCCTAACTTCTAAGGACATTCCTCTTGGCACAGAGGGAAAAGGGGTTTATTTTCAAATCAAACCAAAACAGACTTTGCAGTAAAAGAAACCACAATTTGCTTATTTACTAAGAAGTCATACAAAAATATATTTAGCTTGGAAATGGAGATAGGCTCTTGACTATACTGTTGCAGGCTGCCTATTGCTGTCTTAATTGATGCTACCAGTTTGCTTAATTGGGAAGTTGACAGTTAATTTACACAGCCAATATTCTAAATACACTTACATACATAGGCACACACCTTTGATTGATTAAAAAAAAAAAAATCAGAAAAATACCTAGCCAGTTTGTCTGGTGGTTTCAATCAACTTTAGAAAGAAAATTACCTTCTTCAGGAAAAAAAGTGAGCTTGGACCAACTCATTAAAGAAAATCCTGTCAGGCTATAGCACCAACAAACAGAGGAAGAGCTTATATTTTCAGAGTTCACCTAAACTGCCTTTTCACTGACCACCTGCTACTGGTTTTAGGCTCGTCCATTGCCTCCGTGACCCTCCCCTACTTCCTCCAGGGATTTATGGCTACTCAGATAAAGACATCTACTCAGATGAAGGATCTGGGCTTTATCTCTTATCAGTAATTCCTAAATTGTTGGAGTATTGCTGCAGGCTTAGAGGAAGCTGGACATCACCTTGTCTAGTCCTGCTAAAGTACAAATACACAGCGTGTCTTATGCCCATATGCAAAAATAGAGTGTATGCAGGGGAAAAAAAAGGACTGCTGAGAATGAAGGTGAAATATTTTTAATTAACTAGCTGTTGGGGTTTTTTGGTGAATTTCTGAGGCACTGTAAATCAAAGTGCTAGACTGGGGTCACAAGGCATGCTTCAGAACATTCATGTGTGTAGAGGGTAGACAGGTTGTTCAGAGGCCCGACGTCTAGGTCAGAGAAGCTCAGTAAGAGGATTTCCATGACGATACAAAAGGGACACTGTTGCTGCACTCTCTATGCTGAAAGAGCAAACTGGTTGCTGAATTTGTTTGGGCTGTGTGAACATGGTAGTAACGTGGGGAAAGTTTGGGAATTGCAGGCTGATTTGAAGTGTGTGTTGGAAGGAAAACACTGGGCTCACAAGCTTGGATCGCAGCTACTTCGCTTTAATTGCACACGATTATAACACTTTTATGGAGGGTTTGATGGTAGTTCTAAAAACACTAGATTACTACATAAGAAAACTGGATTACACGTTTCCACAGTAGGACTCTTGCTGCTGACACTGGTATTTGTTCAAGTCCATCATTATTCAGCTGAAGAGCTTGATGCTCCTGAAGAGAGACCAATTACTGCTTTGAAGGGCTGTGCTGGCAATGAAGAAAATACCAATGTTGCTGCTGGCTAATTATTTTCAAGTCAGTGGTAGGGCTGTGTTATTACTGCAGAGACTGAAATGCAGTGTTGAAGATGTTGCATTTACTGATGAGAAGCACTTCATTCCGACAAAGCACTGGCTTGCTGGCAGGCAAACTTGTCCTGCTGCTAAAGGAAAATTGGTAGCGCAGAGAGAGTGGTTTTGAGACCTTCCAGAGGTCTAGAAAACATTGTAGAGATTTCCTCTAAGGGAAACTTGAAAAATAAAACCACAATAAAGAAACATGCTCCAAGAAAATAAAACAATAAAACATCCCTATTAAACCTACTCTTGCAGGCATTTTTTTTTAAAAGGTGGAGATTCCTGAACACCAGTGGAAGTTTTGGATGGTTTTAGGATTTATTCTCCATCTTCAAATTTGAGTTTGATTTATTTTCAGGAATGTTCATTCTGTGAGAACTGCAATATAACATTTTGTCTTACATATCGTGAGAAGGGACGACACAGAAAGGATGATGACAAAACCAAAAAAATAATATTGCAGGTAATGTTTTAGGGGGACATTGAGGAAGACAAAATAGGGCAGAGAACAAAAAAGGACAATAAGTATTAAAATGTTATATGATGACAGCTTTGCAGGTTGAACATTTTGAGGTAAAATGGGGAGAAGTAACAGCAATACAGAGCAGTAGTGATAAGCTGGAGAAGCAGTCACACCCGTAGAGGATCTGTTGTCATGTTGTGTATTGGCTTTGAACAGATTCTTTTTCCTCTAACACAAGTTAAAACTTTCTGTCCTCTCTAATTTTAAGCAGGTAGCTGTGGCTGCTTGCGTTTCTTTGCTGAGCTTTCTGGATTTACTGAAGCATACACTAAAGAAATTTTCAAGGAAGCCCGCACAAGGATCAGTAATTATTTATAAACTGAAGCACAGAAAGAAAGCAGATATTTTGCAAAAACACCATGTAAAAGTGGTAATTCTGCCTTACAGAAAGTGATCTTTCTGCCCGCTATTCCACTTCAACAAGAGTTTGCAGGTTGGGATACTTTGACCAAAGCACTGTGTCTTTATTGAAAGTATTCAACCTGTGACAACACCAGGGCCTCCAAGCATATCCAGAGGAATACCTTACCAGTACAAAAACCCTGCAATTGTCCTTTGTTAAATTTTCATTACTTTCCTCGTTCTTCAGAATTTCCTCATTTGCAGAACTTGAGCTGGCTTTAACATCTAAACATATCTCTAAACATAATTGAACTTAGCCTGATATAAACCAACTGCCAGAGAACCATAAATGACTGTGGTTTACTTCTCTAATTCAGTGCAGAATGCTTGTTTTCTTTGAATGTCGGCATGTAAAGGAGTCATAGAACTCCTTTAGACAGGAGAAAAAAAGATGTTTTGCCCATGCTGGCATGGGCAGGTTGAGTACCTTTCGCTATTTTGCTATTTTCCTGTATATTCAGTAGGTAATTCATTCCCGGGTCAGATTAAATTCATCGTACCAACCCACACAACCAGGCTTCTAGTGAGCCAAGATGTCTCTGTGATGTGGTTTGTTGCCTTTATTTGACTTATTTGTTTAGAGTAGAAATGAAAAATGTATTTCCATTAATCGCTGCCATTTTTTATTGTCTAAATGGTTGAAATTTAATACTAAACTTACGCTTTTATTCTTCATACTTTATTGTTTAAAGTTCAATTCACTTTACCAAACTGTGTTGGCTTTAATACTTATATGTGTTGTATTATATGATTCTCCATTGCCAGTGACTAAGATTCTAGATTAATTGACAAATTGATAATAGCACATTTCTGGAATAAGTTGTTATTCTATGGCTTAGTTACACTGAGGTGTATAAAATCAAAACTAATTCAAAGAACATAAATTTTACAATCAATTTTCCAGACTGTGGTCAAATAGAAACTTTGCCTACCCTTACTACTACAATGCTTTTCTACCATTATTTTCTTAAATAGAGTAATAAAAGCAGAAATTGCTTCATGAAGAATGCAATAAGCTGTTTATAGATTATCAATACTTTTTATTTCTTAGACCTAAGATTGACCAAGTAATAAACATATGTGGTTTCCTGTCATCTTAGAATCTCTCTTCTCTACATCAGGTGATGGTTTCTATCCTATAGCTTGTAGGCATGTTGTTTGTGAGATGTCCCAGTGCTGGTCACAGCAACAGGGAAATCTGAAGTAAAAATGGGCAAGCTTGATGCTTATTAACACATCACCTCCGCATTATTGCTATTACTGAGTCCATCAAATACTCATGACTGTTGTACTGAGCTGTGAATTTACTGTGAGTTTCAGTCACCAGGGGGCACTTGAATGGTTTTCACACAAGTCATCCAGTAAATGACACAAATACAGGCCAAGCTCTGTGGGGATACAAACTGGGCATATATATA
>VWZG01004791.1:248081-260828 GCA_013396735.1 Grallaria varia | reverse complement strand
TATATACACACACAGACAAAACCAGTGTAGAACCACACTTTATATAATAAGGAGACTGTGCAGGAGTAGAGGGAGACTCCGGTGCATGACAGAAATTACTAGAAAGTAAAACTATTGAGAGTATGTCAGGAAGGCACTGATCTCCTAGTTAAAAGTGATGGAGGTTCTTTTTTGTTTTGGTGTTGTTTTTTCTTTTTTTAATTAAAAATCTGAGATGGATTTAAGTGGTGCTGTAAAGAAGGAGGTAGAATTAGGCTTTGTAATACCTGCTCTTGGGGATTTTTAGTTTCTTGTTAGTCTACCAGTAAAGCTCATGTTGTGTTTCCTCTCTGAATTGCCTTTAATAGTTTATGACTACTAGGCTCTATGTTATGGAAGAATCTTCTTAAGCAGATTGAGTTTTTTTCTTTTTGAGCTAATTCCTGCTGAGAAATTTAATTAAGATCTTGAAGGTGATGTATATTTTGATTTAAGTTAAAAGACATGTTTACTTCTTTTTCCTACTATTAACTAATTCCTTTCAGAGTGCATTTCAGGTGCATATCTTTATGCCTAAAGGCCTAGCCAAACTCATGGTTCACTGACCTCTAATATTTATTTCTTTATTAGAAGTAGGGGTTAGTTTCTCATTTATTTTTGTTCACCAGAATGCAGGAAAATAAATGTATTCCTTTGTAACATATATGAACTTATGGATTTCTTTAACAAATTGAAAAACAGGATCAGCTTTCCACCTTTGAGGTCAGTTCTGAGCAAAGGGGCTCTGAAGTTCACTGTCTCAGAACTACCTGCTCCGGCCCAGGTTTCTTGAGTTGGGTTTGTTCCAGGTTGGTCTGTAATAGCAGTTCACCATCATGAGGGCTCCAGACCACCTCAAACATGATGGTCACCTAGAGAGGTTTCCTGCCTCTCTTGCCCATATGCAACATGGTATGGGAGATAAACACAACCATGCTGCCCGTGCAGGGTAGCGCTGTACAAAGCTGGAGGCTGGAAGAGATCATAGTCCAACCTGCATGCCAGCAGTCAAACTCATCATCCAATAAGCCATCAATCACAGAACCATTTAGGCTGGAATAGACCTTAAAGATCATTGAGTTCAATCATAAATCTCCCTAGAGAGTGAAAATTTTGGAGGTGATACCCCTTTGCAACTCATGGAAAGCTGGAGCCCTTCTAACAAGCAGGAAAGTAGCATTCTTTTTGGCTAGACTTGATATAAGCAGACTTTTCAGTTTTCCTAAAAAAGAGACAGTGGGTTGCTTCAGCTCCCTTTCAAAAATATTTTTTTTCTGTATTGCCTCTTGAGTCTTAAAATAGTCACAGAAAATTACTACAAGGAAAACAAGTAAAGGAAAAAAGAAATACATGTAATTTTCCCCGAGTTTCATGTTTAACAAAAGATGGAGGCAAAATGACTTCCAAAACCAGAGTACCTAGCTAAGTGTCTCCACTTATCTGTTGCTATTTGAGAGACCACTGGAAAAAACTGACCAGTGCTTTCCTCTGAAAGACGTTAAAAAGAAAATAAGAGTTAAACATACTTCAAATTATGCTGCATATAAATCAGTCATATGGCTTCAAGTTTTGTTGTACTTTTCCAATTATGCCTTCCACCTAACATTCACTTTTCCCATTAGTGAAATGCTACATATTCCCCTTTGGCAGTTCTGCTTAAATCATTTGGGATTCACATTTCTATTTTCCTAGAGTGACACAGCCTTCTTCCAAGATTGATACTGAAACTCGTTTTGCATCTCTAATTGTTGCCTTATTTATGCTGTAACCCCAGGATAGAAAAGACTAGATACTGAGCTGATAGCATTGAGATGAGCTGGAGCATCTCCACAAAATTTAGAGAGATCTCTTCTCCGTGAAGTAAATGGAAGATTTGTCCTTGACTTAAGAAATGTCAGGATGGTACCCAGTGAATTTATTCAGACTGACAGCCGCATAAATGAAATGAAAATATGGCTGATTTCAGGCTTTGGAATAATAAAGAATGCACCAGGGTCACTAGTTTTACAAATCTTATCAGGTGGATTGTGCAGGCAGGTAAACCATACGAACCAAAAGAGAACGTGGGCCTCAGACTTTTCCGAGTAGATCTTGGATTACCTTACATTTCTTGGAAAATGTATCTTTCTCCAGTGGGAACTGGATTCTTAATGATGCTTCTCAAATGAGCTAATTAAGTGCATTTGTGCGTGCTCAATGAATTTAAAAAAAGACAAAATTAAAAATACTTAAGGCAGTACCAAGGCTGGACTTTTTGCTTTCTGCATTTGCAAGTTGCTGTTTCCAGAACACTGCTAAGTTAACTCATGGAAGTTTTACCTGATTAAAATTCCTCTCTGCATTGATTTTCTTCAGTCATAGGATTAGCTCTTAATCTTGACTTCAAGTCACGGTTTGTGAATTTCTGTTTTGTGAGTCTTAGATGTTGAACTCATTTGGGCTTTGTCACTGGAACATCATCATATCCCAAGTAAAAGGTAGGGAGAGACCTGAGGTTCCCTTTTTGGTCTTTGAATCTGAAATCTGTCCACAAAATTCCTAAAGTACTTAAAACTTCAACAGAAAAGTATGTTTTATATTTTTACCTCATGCCTCCATTTAATTTGGCTTGCTCATTATGGAGAAAGATTTTAATCAGTGAAGTTAGTGAACTGGCTAATCTGTCATTATTTTGCTTTTCATTACCCTCCAAGATCATTCCTGTGCAGCTCCAGTATATTTAACTAAAATGAGGATTTAGCATTCTAAGGCATCAGCTTGTAATGATTCATTATTTCTAATATATTCAGTTCATACCAGATAATTTAAAAGTAAATCCTTTTAACTAGTTCCCTCCAGTGGTCCTTAAGTGAGCATTGTGCTCTGAAGGACTTCTGAAATCACAATCCATTACAGCATCTTGTGGAACTGGGATTTTGCCTTAAAAAGAAAAACAAATTAGTGCTGTTTAATGAGGTCTATTCTAAGTTCATTGACACTGAATTCCCAACAATATATAACATCCCTGTCAGATTCTGGATTAACTGCATATTACGTCATTAAATGTCCTGTTGTTTTTTAAGTAATAAGAATTCGTGACTCTGGATTGCCTTTAATCAAATACGGAAATGAACTGATAGAAAATTAGTGATGGACACTAGATTCTCAAAATAAACTAAAAAATTGGAAAAGTAAATTAGAAATTTAGGAGTTATGAGCAGATTCCTAACATTTCCAAAATATTCACATATCTTTGGATTTGGGCAAATCTGGATGCAAGGGAAATTAGCTGGGAAAACTCTAGAATAGTAAAATAACAGGGCAAGGTCATCTCAAGTTTGCCTCTGGGCAATCAGATGGAATTTAAGGAGAATGTGTGGCTCCAGTTTTCCTTCCCTGGGATAAGGTAGAAAAGTTGGACAATTCCAAGGGATTCAGAGATAAAATTCATCTTCAAAGTAAAAAAGAAAATACAAGCTGTTTTTTCTTTAAAATAACATCTTGTGAATTTGTTTTGAGGAATTAATTTTTTTAGTATTGAACATTTTGAACAGGTTCTGTAGCTAACAGAAATCCACTTCTAATTAGTACTTTTTTTCATCAAATGTAGTAAATGGAGAATGCTAAGTGGATAAAGGTTAAATTCTGTGCCTACTAGATAGAACAGATAGAATTGTTGACTTCCTAAATGTCCTCTCAGCTCAGTTTGCCTAAATCCTTCACTTGTCTCTAACACAAGTAACCTGCCTTCTTTTGGTCTCCTCTTTCCCTTACTTGATGCCAGTGCTCTTTATCATGAGTAAAATCTACAGCTATGTTAGATTTAAATTAATAAGGTTTAGGTTCATAAATGGCAAGTTGTTTGTATTGGAGGGCATCCATTCCCCTCCTATGGAAGTCAATGACAAGTCTACCTCAACTTTCTTCGGTTTAGGGCTGGGGTCAGAGTTGGGATGGTTATCTCCATCTTATTCACTAAACTGGGCTCCCATGGAGTCAGCTACTAGATTAGTTTTAAGGGCAAAGGAATTGTAGAGGGAAAGAATACAATAAGTGTTCAGTGTACAAAGAACTAGACCTCGTTTGAACAATTGAGATTATGTCAACCTTGTTATTTTTTCTCTCTCATCCATATTATAAAGAATTTTACTAAAGCTGACTGGGAAACAAAAGTGCAATTTTATTAATATTTCTCACTATAACCATAGTGGATTTTTTTTCCCCATGAAAAACTCCAATATCTAGATGGCTCTGGCAACTAGGTAGGATATGGGAACTGCACATTCAAGTCTTTGCTCTACATTAGAGGAGCAGCAACCCACATTTTCTTCATGTCAGCTGAGTGACTGCCGTGTTAACTCCAGCCAGCAATAAAGTGCCATGTAGCTGCTCACTCACTCCCCCACCAGTGAGATCGCAGTGAGAATCAGAGGGGTAAAACCTTATGAACTGTGAGATAAAGACAGCTCGATAGGGAAAGCAAAAGCCATGCATGCAGGCAAAGCAAAATCAGGAATTAATTCACTGCTCCCCATGGTCAGGCAGGTGTTCAGCTGTTCCCAGGAGAGCAGGACCCCATTTCTTGTGAAGACAAACACCACCACTCCAAAAGTTCCCCTCTTCCTCCCAGTTCATATACTGATCATCACGTCATATGGTATGGCTGTGTCTCCTCCAACCTCCCATGCACCCCCAGTCTCCTTGCCAGGAAGGCAGTGTGAAAAGCAGAAAAGGCCTAGACTCTGTGTGAGCACTGCTCAGCAAGAATAAAAATATCTCTGAATTACCATAACTGTGTTCAGCACAAATCCAAAATGTAACGCCATACTAAATACTGTGAAGTAAATCAGCTCTACACCAGCCAAAACCTAATCTCTAGTGTTCAGCCGTTTTTACACCTCTCTTGTGGGCACTCTTTAGCAGAGTAAATCTAAGGACTCACTGGGTCAAATTAAAGAGTTCTCCCCAGCTCACATAATAGACCACTCACTTGGGAGACAGCATGTCTTTCTTTAAAACATGGATCCTGAACGACATCTCATCCAAGTACCAGATAATTAACTGCACCAATCTGCACATTGTTCGTTTTTAAATTTGTTTCAGATCTATGCTGTTGCCAGCAAAGCTTCACTAGGAGTATTATGTGCCACTGGTTAGGAGATTTACTTAATGAGCATTTTCCAAGCTAGGAGTCTTTTGCTGAAAATAATTTTGGAGCAGCATTACTTATCAAATGGAAAGGTAAGCCGACTTCTAAAACAATTCGTTTAGCTCCTAAGAAAAATTCAGAAGCAAATTTAAAATCTGATTTCTAACGACAGACTGTAATACATAGTGTAAATATTAATTAGAAGAAAGAGAGTATCTTTAATTAACTGTAATTTAAAATGTTGAAAGCAAAAAACATTTTATAAGTGCAGTTCCTTTCTTCTAGTTTTTTAATTGTTACCTCTGGCCCTCTAAACTACTCAGTAATCCAAATTAAATCATTCCCAAAAGACCTAATTAGGTCTTTTCCAATAAAACAACACAAAAATGTCAAGAATAACTTCTGCAATATGTCGGGCAAAGGACAAACACTCTTGTCAAAACAGGATACCTGGTCAGATCCACAGATCACTCAGCACTCTCCTTTCACACATATTGCTGCCCAGATTAGAGATAGCCAGGAAGTGCGTGTTGTTTACTTGGAAGTTGGCATGAGAATTGCGCCGATGTTCCAGCTCTCCCGGATGGAGAGCGGACATAATAAAGAATGCAGCAATCATCCACAACTTCCCTCTCTCATCCTCCACAACCCTTTTACCATTAGCTTAGTTTACATTTAACAATGGGGGGAAAAAATAGTTATGTCATCCTAATCTTTTCTTTGTAAGGGGCTTCAGTTTTGCTATACTTGCTGGGTTGGATTTTTTGTTGTTTGGTGGGGTTTTTTCTCGAGTTAAATTCTGTTTCTTTAGATTATTTTCCTCTGCCTTATAAAATATTGCTAGTTGGTGCTGCGTGGTCAGGGGATCGGCATCCTGTGTTTGGAACTGGGTACAATGGCAGTGACAATGTGTGTCCTCTGTGACATGATGGCAAAATTGTATATGAATTGTTCTCACACATGGTCTACGAGTTTACTCGGTAGAAAAGGCTGCAGGCAGAGAAAAAACAGCCTAACAATGACCATTAAAATAGTGTAGTCTATAAGGCTGAAAACCAAAGACTTTAAAAGGCAAGGCTCAGCTGTGGGGTCTGTTACTGTTCTGGGAGCTCAAGTGGAACACGGTTGCCTGGGCAAGTGGCCTTCACAAAAGTTTTCCAGCACCACAGAACCAGACCTAATAATACTGTGCTCTTATCTCCTTGTTCTTCTGGGTTCTGTCTTTTTGATGTGTCACCAAAATCACCCAACCGGGAATAAAAAAGTGTCTGAAACAATTCCTTAGTTGTTACATTTGCAAGGAAAAGGCCCGCAACAAGTTTGAAGGTCAAGCTGTATAAAAACCTGGAGTTCGTAATTTTTCTACAGTAGTCACTGTAAAGGAGCTTTGCCTCATGTCAAAAGACAAAAAATGCTGGCAAAAACAGTTCTGTCGACACAAATCCACAAAACACAGCAATGGATGACTAAAATTACCAAATCTTCCAGAAGCTACCACAGAATGATGCAAATAACCCGATAACTGGGACAAATTTTCAGCTCTGAGAGTTATGAAAGGAGCAGGAATATACTTTAAAAGTTTTCCCTACGCTGTTGCACTGACTGAACTCCAGCAGGACTGATGATCTGAAGCCCACTTTTCCAAAAGTGCCTTAGCCCATTGTTTTGTGGTTGCAATAGAAGACATTCTGCTTTTGAAATCCCATCTTCCTTGTAGTTTGCCCAGAGTTAAATGACAGAGAAAGCTGGTATGAGGCCAGTTATTTAATTTCCAAGTTTCTGACACTAGAGTCGAAGAATACTAATAAGGTATGCAATATGTCTAATGAGCATGTAAAGCTTCAGGAGAAGATAACACCTTGAATCTAGAATGTTCAAAACCTATTTTTTTATTTCATTTGAGGATTTTCAACCCAACCTATTCAAGTATCAATTCTTTCTTCCCTTGAGGAAACACAAGGGAAAGATTAAAAAATTACGTATTTTGGGCTATAACTCATAAGACTAAAATGTATGTCTGGAAGCTGGTTTTCTTTGGGTGGAAAAATACCAATCCTAAAGTCATTAAATCTATTTTTAAATTATAACAAAAAGATGCCTTTCTGCACTGAAAGGCCAGTCATGACAAAATGTATTCAAATCACCATGGCACAATGAGTTCAAATCATCTTTTGTGAAGATGGAAAGCTTCAGATATACCAATACACTGTGTATTTGAGTTTGTGCAGTGCACTTTCTTGGTTAGACAAGCAAGGTGCCCAGGCAGCTTAATGTTCATTAATGTGGAAATACTGTGGAAGACAATCTCAAAATTGAGCTTTAGCCTCATGCAAAGTGAGGCCTTGGTGAGGTTTCCCTGCTTTGAACTTGTACATCAAGTGAAATAAAGGAACTTAAAGGAATTTATGTGTATTGACTATTCTCCAGGCAGTTTGAGTAAAACTGAACATAGAATTTCAAAGCCAGCTCTGGTCTGTATATGAATATCTACACAACTGATTAATGTGCTTTGAAAAGAAATTTGGATTAACTGTGAGAACAGACTCTGATTCCTAAACCAGTGACCTAAGTACTTACACTTTGTGCAGCAAACATGTAGTTACTTCCTTCAGTCTGTGTTTAATGTGATTCAGTCAACATGACATAATAAAAATTGTTTCTATAAATGCTGACTTCTTTGAGCAGCAGACTTGTAGACAAAGTTCTGAAAGTTTCTTTAGAATGGTTCTGTTTCATTTTTTAAGAGATTGAAGTAAATGTGATGTTTCATGTTCCCATCATTTGAAATGTCCATGTTCTTAACTGTATTACCAAGTACAACCTACTCAGGCTCTTCTTTCTACTTGAAGAGTAGAAAGAGTTGCAAGGAATATTAACGGATGGATGAAAGCTGGATTTTCAGGACCCAAGTTGGAAAACATTAGTCCACTGGTTTCTGTCTCCTGTTGGTGAGATGATGGGAAAATGGGTAACTCACTGCACTTGTGTGAGGCTTTAGGCATCATGCATCAGGATCAGAAAACTATGGAGCCATCCTAAAGCCACATTTACTCACTGAGTAGTGGATATTTTCGATAGTTTCCATTCAAATTCTGAAGTATTGTTGAGACAATAAATCAACTCTGCTTTCAAAATTTTCACTGCAAAATTTTCTCTGCTAGTAAAGATACTAATGTCTGTCTTGGGGGGGGGTTTTGATGCATTTGGATTTTCTTTGGGTTTATCTTTTAGCTTAATATCAAACCAGAATGAAATATAATGACTTCCACAAAAATGCTGCTTTTAATTTTGTTTTATTCTGATCACAAAGATATATTTTTCTATAAGAGCACAAATATTGTTTCCCTACAAATCAGTTGTGTAACTTTCATAATGTGTAGGAAGGGATCTTGTTTTGATACACAAACCGAATAATTCTTCTCACAAAAAAATGTCTCTCTACTATCAATACATTCTGCCTTAATACCAAATAACAATTGTCGGAACAAGAAACATTGATTCTCTTCTTATTTAATTAGAAGACTAGTTTCTCATGGGCACTTGTGCTGATTTATGAATACCTATTGTTCTTAATTTAACTACACATTCAGTTTTGCACAATGGAAGATATGTACACTCTAGCCTTGGTTCATTCAGCACCCCAAACTTCCATGTGTTTTACTGTTAAGCACCTACTAGTCTCTGATTTCCAGAAAAACCTCAGGCTACAACAAATATAATATTATCCAGTCATTTACCCAGGAATTCTGTGATGAATGCAGCGGGAACTCTTCTGTTTGGCAAATGCCAAAAAGTCTAATAATGAGAGGTTTTTGTTTCAACTGCTTTAATGGGAGAAAATTTAAATAGGCATCTAAAAGGCAGAGGCCAGATACCCCCATCATTAGCAGTGATATAAATTTACTGAATATAAGAGTAACAGCATTTTTTCAGTATGATTTGAATTTAGTTATGTGTCTTAGGTCTGCAGCGCTAAACACAAAGTCCTCTGAAAACAAAGATGAGGTACTGGGGTTAGGATTATTCTTCACCCCTCTCTCCACATTTTCTTGCTCTCCCATAGTCTCTTTTTCCCCCCTTTCTCTCACCATCTCCACTCAGTGTTACTCTGTCTCAGGTCCATAAGGTGAAGGTACAAAAAACTAAAAAGCCACTCTGAAATGGTAAGTACAATTTGAATCTTTAAAAAAAAAAAAAAAAAAAAAAAAAAGGGGTTTTTTTTNGGTGTCTTTCCAGTAAGGTTGTATAATTCTAGATAATGAGTGTCAAGATCAACTGACACATGCCTGCTTCTACAAGGCCAGTATAAATATTTTTAAGCAATTCAGGAAAGAGAAGAATAGGTGTAAAATGATTTAAAAATCTCAACTTACTTTAAACTTTTAGGGTAAAGACTTTTGTCTGATAAAGGTGTAAGAAGCAGCAAAGCAAAAATAATTTTGAAGCAATATAGGCTTCGGTACACCAATCAAAATGTTTTTTTGCATCATATAAATGATTAAAGCCATGTATAATTTATCTGCTAGAACAGTCTTTGACTGCATTTTATCATTTCTGTCAATGCAGTTTACTATATTGGGTCAACTGTGTGTATGAGATGGCTCTGGTTCATGATTATCCCTTTCCACCATAGCTAGCTTCAAGCAAAGCTAAGTGTCAAACTTGATCAAGTTCAAACTCATTCTCCCTGGTTTTGATCATAAATCCACAACTGAAACTTACAGCCCTTCTGAGAGTAATGCCTCCTTCGGATTGCCCATAGTGTGCTGTCACTGTGTTAGCTGAGAAGTAACTTGTAGACTGGGCATCTGATGGTTAGAGCCATATGGTATGCTTAGATCCTCTTCATTTTTGTCTGGGTGGAAAATTAGATAAAGTCATGAAATCGAGCACTCTTCATCGGGCAAAATGAAAAATGCTGATATTTCTGTGAAATATTAAAGGATAGAATCAGAAAGTCCTATGGAAATCATCTACGTATCATCTTGTATCAATGTCATTCCTCACAGTTGTGTATCTCACCACTGGTGGGAATATTGTAGAGCTTCCTGCAACTTACGGCAGTGTTTTCCTTTCTTGCTCTTAGAAAACTCCTCCAAATGCCCATCCTGAATCTTTCTTACTGAACTTTTGGCTGTATTAGTCACAGGGAATGGATGTCCCTTTTTTTTCCGTAGCATCCTTCTGTACCTTTGACAACTTATCGACTCTCCTGCCGCCCTCCCACCACCCTTCCCAGTTTATTTAATATTTCCATCACAGTTGCATTTTCAAAATATCTTTTACTTTTTCTCTCTCTTATTTTTCATGGTTCTTGAGTTCAGGATTGGGCACAGGGCTACCACTTTATTCAGCACTCATGTAGCAGCAGCTGAAGGCAAATGGAAGATAGCTTCCTATGTCTTGAAAATTGGTTTACGTAGGTACTCCAGTATCAAATTTACCTTTTTTTTTTTTCCAAACAGCATTACACTGCTAACACAGCTTCTGACCCACTGTGAACCACAAACCATTGCTAAAAAATCCCCATCTAATGAGTGACCCTTCCTAGTACTATTATACAGTTATGCAGTTTATTATTCTTACCTAACTGTACATCCTCTTAGACTTATATGCTACATTTTTAGATCATTTCTCCAACTGACAGGATCACTTTGAATTCTAATCCTGTCCTCTAAGGTACTCCCAATTTGTCCTAGCTCCATGCCACTTGTAAATTTAATAAGCACATTCCTGTATTGTACATTGGCTTTAAAAAATTTTTTTTTTAAAATCCATCATTTTAAATTATTGCTGACCCAACTATTCCCATGAATGCTGCTGTTTTTTTCTTTAATTGCTGGAAGTTCACTAATTATAAAAATGCTACTAAACAAGATTTATAGTAGGTTGCATATTGGTCTAGAAGTCCAGAAGCCCTGATCTACATGTTCAGATTTTACATCAAGTTTTTGTGAAAGACCTGTATAACACATTCTTAAATAGGGTAGCATTTTTATTCCATTTTCCTTCTAATGTCATTACCTGAGGTATTCAAAATTTAAATCGGTTTGAGCAGAATCCTCTTCTTTTCCAGTTTCCAAATGGACATCAGTTTCTCTGCATGGAAACTAAATGTAATAATTCCTATCCACAAAGAAGCATGTTAAAGATTTGCAGTATTGCAGATTCAGCAGGAGCTTTGCTATTAAATGTAATATGGTACAGGGATGATAACTGTTACTAGACGACACTGTAAAAATTCTTCCTGGGTTTTGCTGATTATTCTTTCCAAAACAACAGCCTATCCATGAGTTATGATTGAGTGAATGCTGCTATTTGTTTTAGAAATCTACATCTATTTAAAACAAGCCTTAGCTCAGTTTGATTTACTGAGCATTTAAGCCCCAAAGGATGCATAGCCAATGCATTCCATTAAAGAACAGATACACAAATCTACTGACAATGGCCAGAATTTTCTTATTGCTTGTTACATTTACAACACAGGTCCGGGCATTTGAGTGTTTGGTTTCTGCTACTGACAGTGTGAGACTGTCAGTAAATTATTTAACCTTTCTGTACTGGAGTTCCCTCAGCTGGGCATTTTACCAGCCTCAGAGGGGTATTACAAGGTTGAACTAAGAACTGGCCTTTTGAGTTCCTCAGATAAAAAGTGTTGTCTAAGTGCCAAGCAGTACAGAAAATCTAGAGGGACGGTGCTGACATTTAGGACGTGGTTCTCATTCTCCTTACTGTTGAGCTTCACTAACTCCAGCAGTTATTTCTGCTATTCATTTTCAGACAAGAATCACATCCTTTGTATTTTAAGAGGCAAGGAAGAACTGTTCTTCCAACAGGCCCATTCTGTCAGCGGGTGAAAAATGGGCAATCTATTTGGTTTCCCAATGAGGAAGAAGCAGTGGTAAGAAAGTATATGCAAATTCCAAACGTACTCCTGTTTCATTTAAGCATTAATATACATCTTGGAGCAGAGATGGGTCAGTAGGGTCAAGGGCAGCCCTTCGTTTTGAATACTAATACCTGTATTCCTCTGCATTGCCTTGGGCATAGGAATGATCTCCTGAGAAGTAAATGCTGAGAGCAAATTTTGTCATACTTTGGTAAGGCTCCTCTCGCTTTCTGCAGGGCTTGGTGCAGCAAAATGGAATGGCATGGCAGGCTGCTTTACTTCCCAGCTCCATGCTCAGATGGCTCCTTAGGAATCGTACGCAGGAGGACAGTAAGATCACTCCTTGGCAACACTTGCAGCATTATCAGTTATAGCAAATCAAGCCCTCATTTGAAATAAAATCATACTGGTTTTCTCTTCCAAGGTCATATGTTTATTAATTTCAGATTCTTAGTAAGGTTTCACTTCTCATCTGCCACACCAGGCTAAAGGTCCTTTATCTTTTAATCTCTTTGTGATTTTTTTTGTTTATAGTTTCTCCCTTCTTTTACCTGTTGCAAACTCCTTGTGACTTTCTCCTGGACTATTGTCCGTCTACACTCAAAAAGAACCTAGGTGAGCATTTGCAACTATAAGATTTGCTGAAACATTGTAAGGATGTTTGGTGTTTGTTTGGAGATGGCTTGCTGTCTTTTTCTTTTTTTTTTTTTTT
>VWZG01004791.1:232947-248067 GCA_013396735.1 Grallaria varia | reverse complement strand
TTGTTCTTAGGGGTCTGCAATTTTTTTTTTAAAATGGAGGAAGATCCCCCAAAAAACGTGGAACTTGAGGTTTTATTGGGCTTCATCAAGTGGAAAATCAGCAAATATTTGAACTCCAACATAATCACTGATTTTGACAGTGGTTTGTTCTTCTCAAACACTTTTCTAATCAGCTCAAGACAAAACCCTTTCACTCTTTAGTGTACATCAAATCAGTTAACACTTCCAAGCATTTTTTTCAGCCATACCTATTACAGCTCTCAGCTTTGTACCTCACACGTCATCACATAAATATTGTTGTGTATATCCCACTAGATCATAAGTTACTTAACTTCTTTATAAATGCATGTAATCCTGAACATGTCATTGGAATTCAGAAACGAGAATAGCAACAACATGCCTTCTTATGTACCAGAGAGAAGCCGAAGGAGGGGAAGTAGACAAACATTTCCACCAATTAGAGAGGATTTTTTCAATAACTTACAGGCAGTTTAGCTGTAATGATTTGTGTGTGTTATTTGATCCATGCTGGTGCTATTTGCTGTAGCTCTTGAAATGCGTGATTGGTTGGATCAACGCTGATAATATGCTCATTTATATAAATATATACTCAATATTGTTCAGTGGTTCATTTTCAAATGGTTCTGAGTTAAACCAGGAGCTTTTTGGAGGCAATGAGATATATGACTTGACTAAAGAATGCAGTCCTTCCAAAATAGTTGACCAAAAACTAATGAATTTCTTTTGTTTACAAGGAGTTCTAAACAAAGGTGTCAAATCAGTTACTTTTAGGAGCTGACACTCAGATACTCAGGGTCATTGTCATTGACAAAGAGCTAAAATACAATAAGTTTGAATTATAAAATAGTGAACATTTTCTGTTCTTCTCTACAGTTTCAAATCACAATTTTTTCCTCTGTGATGTCATGGACCATTTAACTACCTATGAAATAACCCCAGTATCCTTAAGGAATGCCAATATTGTACACAACAGGTAATTATAAATTTTACCACTGACAGGATTCTCTATGTAAATTCTTTATTGCTGGGAGAGATTCTATGTATTTTTAAACTGGCTGTATTTTCGAACTGTTTACCTCTTCTGTGTTGTTCTGTGTTAAATTGCACTAGCATCTAATTTTTTTCTAAAACACAATACTTGCCACAAAAATAAAAAAAAATCAAAGCATTCTTACTTCATGAGGAAAATCTTCAGACTTCATGTGAATACACACCAGTAAATTGAATTACAGAAGTAATCTCTGTGTCCCTGCAGATTGTAAGACTACCAGACAGGAAAAAAAAAAAAAAAGTATTAATTCAGCCTTATTTTTTTCAACTTCACCATTCAAAGGCACTTCTCATCTCAAAAACTACTAATAAATGCAGGTAATGACCTTACTTCGAATTAACTTACAGGGAGTCCTGGATGAAAAGTCTGGCTCATTGTTATCATACTGAGACACCATCAGTGACTTGATTAGTCTTTGATAAACCTTTTCAGGATTTAGAAAAGATAAGCTGGGTGACACAAAGGGAAAGCAGTCAAGTTAAACAGCAGCTCAAATGGGGGAACTGTAGCAGCAAGTACTGGAGGAGACTGTGCAGGCTGTGAGAAGAGCTTATGAAACTGCATCCACTGCACGGATTCTCCCATCCACTGAGCTGTGATTAACACAGTTCCATATGAAGCTAGGGAAAAAACAGGATTTAGTAATATCTGCAAAACATATTGTTCAGAAGAAAAAATAGTCTAGTTTGGCTGGTGGGTCTAGAGTAGGTGCCAAGTCAGCTAAATCATCAGCTTTCAAGCACTCCTGGGAAAGAGTGTGGAAAGTCCCCTGATTTTATAGTGTGTTAAAATAGTTCTTTTGTTTGCATCATGTTAAGATTGAATAAGATACCATCTGTGCTTAGTTTTACATCTTATAAGAGGAATAATGACCATAATTGGTCTGTTATCAACTACTTCTACTCATAGAAGAGATACAAAGATGGGTACCACAGCAAAGCAGGCCCTGTTGTGGCTCTTGCCTGCAAAGGTTCAAAAAATGCAGGAGTTTGCATAGTTTGGAGGCAAGAAGCAGTAGCCTCTAAAAATGAGTTCAAATTAAAAAGAATCAAGAAGACTTTGAGAATAGTAACACTTTGGGGGCTTGTTTCACATGGTAAGAAGGCACAAGGAATCACAGATTATGTCCATATGAGTCAATTAAATGTACCCAGGATTGACTTCGAGGCCAAATGGCATGGGATAGCCTGTCCATACAGTTAAATTCTCTCACCCTCCAAATCAGAGGTTCTGCATAGAAACTGCACTTGGGAATGTTTTCTGACGAGTGTCAACTTCTAAATTGGGCCCAGGGCATTTTCAAAGTGACCTATCAGCCTTGGGCCAAAACTGTGCCTGGAAACATTATAAGTTAGCAGAGTGGATGACTGAGACACTGTGCCCGCAGCTGTTCCTGGCCCTGCTTTATGCACTGCTGTAGATGTAGTCTCTGTGTTTAGGTACCTCTCTGATTTTGTGTCCCCCATGAGTGACATTTGAACCCCACCAATTTAAAGTCTGTTGTAGAGGTGGAAATACTGACCACATGAGCCACAAGGACGGCAATGAAAACTGATACAACAGAGGGCATTTAAGTAAGACAGTGTGAGTTACACTTTACATGCATCCTAATACACACTCTCGATCTGCCTTTCTAATTAGGGCTTTTCCATTACTATTGGCTGAACTGCTAGGACTGTTCATGGGCATGTATTGGTCATTCAAAAGGTTCATTCACAACTGCTGGAAAAATAATAAGCGAAAATCATACACTCAGTGTACATCTTCCCCACCCCCCAAAAAATTGTTACTACAAACATCTCATCTTGGTCCTGGTTTTGAGTTCCTTGAGTACCTGGAAATGGAGCTCACTGAGCTCCACATATCAGTACGCAGAAATCATGATGAGACAGCAATATTAACTTTTTGCTGTTGTTAACTTGTTTTGGTTTTCTATTAGTTCAAGTAGTTTAATTTCAGTAAATATCTGGCACATGGCTGAAAAAGGGCAGGGTGATGTTAGTCAGAGCCTCCTTGGGACTCTGAGCAGAAAGCTACATTCACATGGCAAGGAGCCCAGGGCCTTGCAGTGAGATCTCCCTGGTGGCCGAGTCACCTCTGCTGTGGTCAGTGGGTGAGGAGGCAAAATGCACTAGGAACAAGTGAAGGTGGTCATTGCTTTAGTCGTGTAATGCCCGGGAAATTGTTGAGTGACAGAATCCACATCTTACTGCTCTGCACAAACAAGTGGCAAAAAGGTCTGTGCCAGGAAACTCCAGCAGCGTAGGGAAGAAATAGGCAAAAATGTGGGAGCGGGCTCAGGTGATCTGGCAACAGGACGTTACTGCCCAATGTAGAGCAATAAGCATATAAGCTTTTATTGGTGCTGGTCAGTTTTGCTCCAAATGAAATTGTCCTTGAAAAGTTACCCCACATTAGTTGGTGTTTCAAAGCAGTATGAAAGCATTGGCAGAGAGCTGTGCAAGTGAACACATTTCCAAATAACCTTCATGCTGGCAGGTGGGTGGTGCTGGAGCTTCGAATAATGCAGAGCAGTGGAGGGCTGCCCCATCACAATGTCCTGCCTCTTCTGCAGGCAACCTGAACAGCAAAAAAGGAGTGAACAAATGTGTGTTCCATGCCAGTGCAGACAGGAATCAATGCAGTAGGTCATTCCATGTAGTTCCAAGACTACAGCAGTGTCTGATCTGAACCTGTATACTTCTACTGGCACTCTTTTCCAGATGAGAGATTGAGGAACAGGAAGACCATGATTTGTCTTAGTAGTACGGACTCTCTGTACCTAAACAGGAAATGAACTGGGTCTCCAGAGCTCCAGAACAAGGCTGTCATCAGAGGGTCATCTATTTTCACTGTGCCACAATGCTTCTTGTGAAATAAAATGCCTTTCTCTGCTCCCCTGGGAATCTAATTCTGTGTACTAAATAAATAAAACCGTGAAAGCAGGAACAGGAATAATTTTCATTCCCTCTTAAGAGTCCACAGGCTAATTTATTCTGTGTTCATATTTCATCTTTCTTTATCTACCTTCTGCATTTTCTGTATTTTCATCCATGTTTAAAACATGCTGTCTGTTTCACATGTCATTCTTTCTTAACAACATAACATTTGACATAATCTGCCCTCTGGATCCTTTCTGTGGTGTAATTATGTTATCTCTGTTGTTATTGATTTCTGTTGCTAGGGGATGAGGTCGTGCCACTGCTGGCCGGTTCTTCTTTGCAGTTCAGCTGTATACTTTTAACTCCTAAAGATTTTCCTCCGGAGAACACTGAATGCCAAGTTCTGAAGACATAAAAAATGCCAGCATTCCCAGAGGATGATTTTGTCTGAGGAAAGATTGCAAGATTCAATTATAAAATAGGAGAACAAATAGCAATTGGGAGAAATTCTGATCTTAGCTGCTCCTTTCTGAGAGCAGAGTTTGGCCAATGAACTTTGATCTATTTCTTTAGCCCTGCAATGTTATTTTTCAGCAGTTTGAATGTTTCCAAGTCAAAATATTATAGGATTTCTTTATCAGTTGAATACTTCCAACTGAATACTTTTTTTTTTTGAAAGGGGCATGTCCTTTTGAAATACATAAACTACTTTTGCTCTTCCCTGAGTTTCTGCCTTTTTATTGAATATACATTCCTTTTTCCCTGCAGAGCAGAAATGTGGTTCCACAAAATTAAGGGACTGATGAAGAACTTTTAAGATTTGAATAATAGTTGAAACCAAAACAAAGGGTGAAATTGCTGAGGGAGGCTTTTTGAAACAAAATTGCTTCTTTCAATATAATCTGGGATATGTTTCTGTCTGGTTGGTTGATTGGTTTCTTAAGGCAACTTGAGATTTTATGTGCTGTGCTCCTGAGTAAGATTTTCGTATGCTCATGGGGTAAAATCTGTGGCTTCAGACTTCCCAATTAATCTCTGACAATCTTACTGCAGCATTTCCCTAGGTACTTTGGCTTCTCCCTGCCTGTCTGAGATCCCACAGTACCCCCTCAAGGGTTTTGGAAGTTGGCAGCTCACCTACTGTAGCCTGCAAACGGTCTCTTACTTATGTAAGAGTTGCCAGGTAGGTGCAGACAGGCTGTGCCAGACCCTTGTCCCTGGTCTGCTTCAGCCTGCTCTGGGCTACACAGCTGGCTAAGCTGCTGAGCCCCAGCTGATGCTTTCTGTGGTTGGAAAGAGCTGCCACATCACAGCAGGCTCTGTGGAGCCCCGAAATGGTTCAATTGACAGCCTCCGAAAATTGTGACATATCGTAGCAGACTATTTTAAAGGGGGTTTAGCACACTATCTTACTGTATCTTGACTATTGTTTGCCTGCCTTCCATGAGTCTGCCAGACACTACATAGTATGCAGTAATTTTAGCACTTGAGATCCTGTAATTAAATACAACTCATTTGATATGTGGCAGAAGGTGGAAGATCCTTTTCCAAACCTCTTTTGTTCTGTTTGCCCTTGAAATTTGAATATTACAGAGGTGTCTCTTGGAGAGAGTCTCAGAATTAAGTTCCCTTGTACACAATAGATGTCCAGCTTGTAATGAATCTGGTATCAGAATTTGCCGTTATATTTAGGTCTGTATCTGTGTTCTTGGCTTGAGCAGGGAAACATCCATCTCTTCCCTTTACCTCAGACTGCTTTTTTTTTAAGAAATACCTTTGTGCTTTCTCTATTAGTATGCCTTTCAGATTGCTCTTCTCACTTTGGTAATGAATATGTAGGTGAAAACAGTAAGTATATCTGCCAACAAATTGCATTCAGGTAAGGGGGAGTAGTTTCAGAAAAGCGACTTTTGAACTTTTAAACCCAGAGTGGTTGCACCAGATGCTTTTTCTTATTCTAACCTAGCCTCAAATATGTCCTAAGCTGAATGCACTTGTGCTGTGGCAAAATGCACTACTTACAGTCTGCGTGGTTCTGGAATGAATCACGAGCATTATGTCATTCAGTGCAGCCCTACTCTGCACATGCACTCACACACATACACACACTGCTTCCTGTAAAGAGACACTGGCTTCTGCATCAAGCCACGGCGTGGCCCAGGTTGGAAAGCTGGATAGCCATGACATGGCTGGGTACATAAAGGACAAGTGTATGAACACCATCACCTCCCTGCTGGCAACCCGTAAACAGCAAGAAGCCACAGGGTCTTTTTTTTTTTTTGGCCTCTGTGAGTTTTGCTTTTCCCAAATCCTGTCTGTCTGCCTTATGTGGTGTAGACCTCATATTCAATCAGACGGTGAGAGAGGTCATATGTTCCAGATACATGTCCTTTTCCAGGTACATGTGTATGTTACATGTAGTAGAAGTAAGCTATTACTGAGAAAATTATTCATGAAGACCTCCTGAGAGCGTGGCACAAAAGAATTGGTGTGAAATTTTTATGTGAGCAAAAATATGATGTTGTCAAATGTTCATGAGAGGAATAGGGGAAAACATTAATGTTGGCAGAGGGCTCTGCCTTTTTCAAATGCTAGCAGTTACATAGTAAATAGCCTTTATTTTAAACATCATAAGGCTAAAGTCTTACTTTCTCTTAGAAGATCCCTGTGGTAATGCTAGCCACCCTTTATGAGCTCTGTAGGAACAACATATTTAGACACAGCTGTCAAAGACAGACTCTTCTCTGCCTTCTCCTTCTCCTTCTGGCAGAGTTCCCAGACTGGACCCATTTGGCTGTCAAGTTGTTCACCTGCATCAGCCAAGGGTGTGCAAAGGCATCCCAGAGCACTTGACTCCAATCTTTCTCAAAGTGAGAATAGCTCCATGACAGACACTCTCAGCATATAAAGTCTCCCAGCACCAGGGGGTGCGAGTGTGAGATTCCCCTTCACACTACGAGGAGTCACACACAGCTCCTGACACAATCTACGATGAGGATGCCCTCCAGCTGCCTGGTTAGTACTGGAGCCATCCAAAACACCGAGCATTTACCTCAGCAATTTCTGTTCCTTATGAGCTTAATCCTAAGGACATTGTTTTCCACTGAACATCATTTTCCTATATGCAATATAATAAATTCTAATGAGTGATGCACGTGGCAGAAAATAGGGTGAAGCAAAACTGTGTCTATATTTGTACAATGCTGATTTAATCTGCAGAAGTTTTTTAGAAAGATCTTGTTTGTTTCTGATCAACCTTGACAGTATAAATATAAATCTGCTCACTGATGTTACAATCCAAGTCTTCAATCAAGCCCTTTGAAGCAGAATTTATACCCTGAACACTCTTGGATATATATCCATTTCTTTTTACACCTTAATTTACACTCATAGCTTATACAGCAATAGGGAAGTTTTATAATATAAAAATCTACATCCTTGGGTAATCCACTGAAACCAGTTATTTACAGTGAGAGCAACACAGAAGGGGATTACTAATAGCTTTCATTTCCCTACTACTGCTGCAGGGAGCAAAACAATGGAATTAGATTTGTCTTTATGTGCTGTCTAATCAGATGATTCCAGGATTACTGACTCTCTCTGGCTGCTGTGGCTATGAGTACATAAAACTGGTAAGTTCTGCAGTGTTGCATTTGTACTCCTGCCACTGAATTAGTTCAAGGCATGCTTTGTGAGGTGGGAAGAATAGAACTGGAAAGGGTCAGGAATCAAGGGAAGGACATAGGACAGCTGGGGTTGATTTGGATTGGTACAATTCCATTGGAATCAATCAGACTGTCTGAGCAATGACTCAATACAAAATTTGGCCTAATATTTAGACCTAAGAAAAACAACTCCCCCAGTCCTATGGAGATTACGCAGGGTCACATATTGGTTACTTTTTTTTAACATTATCATTCTCTTTTTGACGGCTCCTTTGAGGGGAACTTCTGGCGTGATATTATGTATTCGTAGGTTATATACCCATGGGTAGAAGCAATCGTTTCTTTTACTGTAATTGCACAGCTTGCATGGTGGACAACAGTTTCAATGACAACTTTGCAAACCCAGTCTTGGACTTTCTGAACCACGCCTTGAATTTACTGTGGTAGGTGTTGTAGGCACTTGGATTACATCCTTGAGCTATTGCTTTGCAGAATGGGTCTCCAGTCTGATCTGGAATCCTGTGGTGTGCTCAGCAGTGCAGAGGAGATGTATGCACACAGCCTGGTGCACTGTGATTTTGAAGAGAGAGGCATATGTCAAAACTGTAAATGGCTTTCTGTTAACTTTCTTAGCCACCCAGCTGCAACTGCCCAGCCCCCAGTCTTGTTCTCCTTTACACAGGGTTTTATCAGTTCTGTTGTAGAATCCTGATTCTCTGAGTACTGAAGTCCTCCTGCCTGAGCTGGCAATAGGCAGTGCTAAAGGGTAGATTTCTTTTTTTTCTCTCTACTCTTTTGAGCACTTGGGATTACACGGAAGGCATTGACCTAATCATCAAAGACCCAGTCTTCAAGCCCTTCCTTAATTTCTGCTCATTACTTACTCAGGCAAGGATCCAGTTCACTTCCTTGAGCTCAGCCTCAGCAAAAAAACAAATTAAGGACTTGGCCTCAGGTCTGATGTCATACTCAATTTCCTTTCACTTTAACTCTTCATTTTACCAGGTAGTGAAATTGCACTAAAGAAGGTGAAGAGGACTTGTTTAGGTCATGGGTTCTTTGAGTTACCACGCATTCCTGTTGTGCTTTTTTCCACAACAAAAAGTAGATGCGAGTTCTTGAGAGAGCTGTGAGAAAATGCCAACAGTGTCACTAGGATGTCAGAACCCAGCCAGGAAATTGGTACTAGTTTCTCTGAATACACGGAATATAAGCAGTTCTTTGAACAACTGATTTCTTATAAAGACTGCAGTCCTCTTTAGAGCTCTTTATCTTATCTGCTGCAGGTCATGATGGCATTTCCTGGTTTAAAGAGGACCCCAGAATGCCACAGGATAAGATAAGTGCTGTTTCCTGCCCTGGTACACCCGATACTGCCTGGGATGCCCTCAAGGGCAAGCACGTTGTCTGTTCTTTGGAGATAGATATATATCTAAACACATAAAAACATGCATATGTATGTATATATGCAGACAATAGATCATTTCTTTATCACTATTGTTGATTCAATTAATTCTCCATTTGGGAATGAAATTATAATCCAAATAAATTAATAATGTGGAGCGACAACTCCATTTTCCCCCCTCGATGTTGTCAGGGAGACGTAGCTGACTCCAAGCTCTCCTTTTTGAGGTCAGAGGCTTAGGCAAGAGCAAAGCCTCCCTCAGGCTATGCTCCCTTCTTTCATATTTAGGCTCCAAAGAAAAAGATAGAAAAAGATTTAGTCTTCTAGATCTCCTACTCCCAACTGCTTCATGAGTGCTCTGAAAGGGCCTTGCCCTTTCCAATTCAAGTTAGCATCTCTGATTCAAAAGGCCAGACAAATGCATGATTGTTCCATAGACATGTCTGCTTCAGTTGAATGTCATTACTGGAATGCTGTCAGAGTAGATATCCTGTAGTTTCTTTGAGACAGATGCATTCTTTCTGTGCCAATTATATTGGCAAACACACAAACACATACAAGTACACACTCACGCAAATACATTTGTGGAGGGTTCCCAAGCAGCCGAGCTGCTTGCAAATATCCAAGATAGCTAAGGAAGCAGGGTACTCCGTAATCCTGGGCAATCTCAACAGATGATGTTATTGTAGATCCTAACAAAGAGTGCACGGCAATGAAATTCTCTGTGTCCGTCCACAGAAGTGACATTTGCCTCTGTGAGAAAACAACTTACAGTTCCACAGCTCAGTGAGTGAGGTTTGCAGCGATGTGAAACATGCACCTTCCCTTCAGCTAGCAGGTTTCAGAGGTTTTTTCAGGCTGAGAAAAATATTCACAGTCACAGACCTTTCAAGTTTCTTCTGCTTAAAAAGACCACTTTGATAATTTCCAGTAGACATAAGACAAAATTTGTGAAGAACAACCATGTGCTCTTTAATGAGTTGCTGCACCTCTATTTTGATGTGTGTTTGAATTTTGACAGGAAATAGTCTAAATGGCCTTAGTTACCTCATTGCTATTTGCCATGTGTTGTTTTTTACATCCTGTTTCACATTGTTCGACTAATTTACTTTGCGGAGGACTCAAATATGATGGGCTTCCTCCCACCCCAACTGCCTCATTTGTTAATTAATTGTGATTCAATTTTTCACAACTCTTTTTCCCTTCGGCACAACCATCCATGTGGCTATTGCCTTCTGTTCTTTCTTTCACTCCTGCATTCCACTTAGTACTTGCACATTCCCTGGGTACAAAAGAAAAAGTAACTGGAAGACTCTGAGGCTGCTCTGTGGTGTATGGGCTCTGCCTTTCCTTCCAACGTGCAAGAAATGGTTCAGCAGCAGAGCTTCAGCCAGTGTGAATTCCTGAAACACCACTGCCCTTCGGTGGAGCTGCAATGGCGTACTAGAAAAAGACCTGGTTGCCTTTAGCTTCTACAAAACAGAATCAGGCCCTACCTGTGGATGGGAATAAATACCAGTCCAGTTCTTCAGTCAGTCTTCAACCCATGAGTTTCTAAGTAGTTGTCCACGGTAATGATTGTACAGTCGGTCACTCCGTCTGTAATGAACACAGCTCCCACTAAGTAGGAGGAGGTTCACTGAAAAGTAATTAATCTTCCTCACCAAAATTTTGCCCTTAATCAGATGACTCAGCTTTTTAACAGAATTTAAGAACCAATGCTGCGCAAATAACAACTTTCTTATGTATTCAAAGGAAAACTCAAAAAGTTCATCCATTTTTATAATCTATCCTGTTCTTTAGCAAACTGTAAGAAGGAAATAAATAGGCTACAAAATCACTTTTATGCTACCTGTGTCTCTATCTGTTTATATATTTTTGTTTATCCATTTATATATATTAGTGTATATATAAAATATTTATCTATTTATATTTATGTGGTTGGGCACACGTGCCAGCCCACAGAGAAGAGAAATGGATGGATCACAGAAAAGGTAGGCATAATTTCCATCAGCAGTGTAATGTAGGTGCAAAATTTGTGGAATGCAGAGTGTTTCAGGAAAAGAAAGACAGGCCAGAACTTTTTGAATTTTGGGGTTTGGAGAAAGCTTAAAATTGTTATTTATTATCTTTCAACAAAAATGTTATTTATTGCAACTACTTCACAGCTAGTGAGGAAATACTACGTATTTCTTCTTTACCTCCAACCAAAGCAAGAATGGTATAGCCTAATTCCACAGAAAAGGAACAGTTCATTTAAACTGCTCCATTTTCTAAAGTTTCTGACCTCTAAGCATGACTTACTTTGAATGGTACTTACAGCCTGGATCTTTCTTGCTGTTACCTATTTGAAATGTTTTGTTGATTCTAGCAGTGCTTGGGCATCGGTGTTAGGAGAACGTGGTTGTGGATAAGATGGTTCTGTGCAGCATGCTGATCTGAAAATCCATCTCCACTCTTTTAGCAAAGTGGCTGCAGTACCAAGGTAGTCCAAAATCACAGGTTCTGTTGCCTTACCACAAGCAGTGACAGGCAGAAACAATCTTAAAATAACCTCAGGAACGCACAGCTCTTGTTATTTTGTTTTCTTTTCCATGCAAGAGAAGAACATTTTTCTTAATTACTTGGCCACAATTGAAATTAAACTTCTCTGTTAAGTTTTTTGCAAAGTATATCTGACGAACAGTACAGCACAGAGGCAGGATCCAGTGCTGTGTCTCCAGCAGTACTTTCAGGTATAAAACACCCCAAAGATTTTGTGGATTCTTCAATTTGCAAGCAGCATCCTGTAGAGTTATATTGCTCTGCCTTGTTTGCAGCAGGCAGTAGAACATTGGAAACTCTGAGAAGAAAAACGTTTTCACTTTCTCAGGCATCATCATGGCTTTTGTTAAGTGGGGGCAGGGCTCATTTCAGCAGTTCTACGTTGGACTTCCTATTTTATTTATTTGCATTTAGCATAAGCATTCTAGACACATTGCAAAGGGAATTTTACACCACACATAAGTTGTTTGGTTTTCTTTCAGAAGTGTTTGCTTACTTAAAGCAAACCAAGCCGTAAGGTTGTTCAATGCCTACCTTCCACACCGTATTCCTTCCTATTACGTAGTTTTACAAACTTCACAGGTGAGCATCCATGCCTTATCTCGTGCTGGTCTGTTTCACTTGGAAGAACAGACAGAAAGGCTGTGTTCTTGCCTGAGAAGGAATACTCAGATCCTTCTTCTTAGCTTTGTTTGTTCTCTGCCTTACAATCAACACTTGGAAAAGTACAAGTGCTTCAGAATGCTGTTTACCTTCAACATAATTAAGAAAAATATATTTTGCTATCTTGAGAGTATGGAGAGTGCAGAGACTGGTAGTTAAGAGCTGACAACAGCCCATACCATTTATTATATATGTTTTAGACCAAAAAACAAATTAAATTCCAATTAGGAAAACAAGGCTCAGATTTTCCAATTTAGTTTCAATAACTCTGAGAACTAGAATGCTCAGCCTTAGTGAATGTATTACATAAATTTCCACAAACCTCTGCTTATACAGACAGTCCTGGTTACTACATCCAAACCCATAAGTGCTTTGTTATTTAAATCATAACTATCAAAATTGTATTTAACTTTTTTGATAAAACCACAATAAAGTACATGATCCTAAGGAAAGGAAAAGCAGGTGGAGAATGAAGACTGAGCTAATTGTTACCACCTGTAATCACAGAACACTTTCTTTATGAGATTTTTATGGGATTCAGGGCCACTGAAGAAATAACAGTCCATAAAATTGAATCAACACTCATTAAATCCAGTAAGTGAAGTTAGTTTACATGCAAAATAAGCCACAAAATCAATGACCTACACAGTTTCTGTATGGCTGTTTGTGTCAACTGCATTCAGGGTTAGAGGAAAACTTATCTCTGGGTACATCAATATGATTCCCTAGAAGTTAACTGAACCACTCAGAGACTGAAATTGATCCTTTATGTTTTGAATGTTAGTGGTTCAAGCTTTAGCCTGGAAAGTATTGGTAGGTACCACAAGGATTTTCCATTTGCATATTGCTGCTGGATGTCCCAGCCTACACCAGTGATAAGAATAGCATCTGAGCCTGTCTGTGACCTTGAGGTCTGAGCTTTGCAAGGAGTTGTAGTGCTGGAAAAGCCCCAGGGAGAGTTCTGGTGACTCAGTCAGGAAATTCTCTTCAGCACTGCATGCTGCAATGTCAGCTCTGCATCCAGCATGTACACTATGGGCATTTTACATCCTACTTGCAAGTCAGGAGCCTACAGCCACTGTATTGCAAGGCTGTCCTCCACTTAAGGACAGAGAAAGTCCTCACAAGCTGGTGGAGGATATTCAACAGTTCAGCCTTAAATTTCCACAGGAAAGTATCTAAAAAATGAGTGGATGAAGTGGACTGTTATGGGATAATTTAGCACACCAGTATTTTTTAGAATATCAAGTATATGTATATACGGGCATTTTCCAGGTGTGAACTGCAGAACAAAAAGAACTGATGATGTGAAAGCTTCTTCACTGACACACAGATCTCTACACTTTCATTCTGACCACTGTATAAGTTCAGGAGTTTCTAAATGCTTTCTGTGTCCCCTTTTCTTTTAACACTCAATCTCCCTAGATGATCCAGAAGGTGTCTGGGTAGTAGTCTCTAGTGACATGTGGTGATAGGGAAGAACGTATATCTGTAACTTCATGACCTCTTCCTAAAGCAGAAATTATTACAAACCCCTCCACACCAATGGTTTAGATGTCAGTACTGAACAAAATTATGAGAGTCAAATTCCACTTCACTTCTCAATGTGAGGATTGTCTACAAAGAAGAAAGCCCTTTGAAGGAAATGAGCAAAATCAGCAGCACTGGTGCATATGGGCAAGAACATTCTCTCAAGAAAATTTATTTTTAAGGATGGAATGCCCAACATACATCAACGTTGATGTCAGTTAATCACAGAGTATAAAATATTTCAGTTGCTAACTGTATTGGCACACTGTTAATTTCTGCTGCCTCAGCACTGAGGCATAGTTTTTGTGCATCCTCATATGGCTTTCGCCTCTTTTTTCTTGTTACTTACGAATTGTTTTAAACTAACAGGTTTCTTTCCCACCAAAGGAATTAATGTGCATTTGGAACAGATGATGCTAGCATGAGAAGTAGTGCTAGAGGAAGAAAATACAGTGCAACCAACATAAGACCTGTATTGACAGGTTGCTCAGGGCTTTGTCCTACCAGATACACCCCTTCTCTGCTGCTTAATTATCCTCATAGAAAATTTACTTTTTTTGCATCCGAGAAAAATCACCTCGTTCTGTTTTATGATTGCTGTCTCTTATTCTGTCACTATTCACCTCAGCAAAGAGCTTGACTCTGTTCTCAAAAGCCTCTGTAGGTACTGGGGGCAGCAGATCTCTAAGCCATCCCATCTCCAGGATGAACCAGCCCCACTCCCTCAGCCTCTCCTCACATGCCAAGCCCTCTCGACTCAGTTTCCTCAGGGGCTCTCTGCTGAACCCTCTGCAGTTTATTAACAACATTCATGCACTTGGCAGCCCCGAGGGGAACCCAATATTGCAGATAAGGTCAAGCAAATGCCCAGCAAAAGGCAAGAACAGCTTCCCCCCATCTGCAGGCTGTGGTGGCGCTGACGCAGCCCAGGGCACCCTGAGCCTCCATCCCTGCCAGGGTCCTGCTGGCTCCGGCTCACCCAGCTGTGCCCCAGGGCCCCAGGCACTGCTCCACAGAGCTGCTGCCCGGCCAGGCAGTCCCAAACGGTTTCCTGGTGGATGTTAGTCTGTCCCAGACGCAGGGCAGTGAATTTCATGACAGTTTGTTGGGGTTTTTTGTCAGCTCCTTTCTCCTGTCTTGCTCCTTCTGAATGGCAGAGCTGCCCTTGGGTGTATCAGCTGCATCGCCCCCTCCCATATCCATCCCCATCAGGTCATTGCAAACATGATGGGGATAATTCTGTCTCCTCCTCCAGACCCAGGCCAGAGCCCCTGAGCAACACCACTTGTAGCAGTGTACGAACACTTGTGTGTAACTTTTTTTTATCCATCTCAATTAAATGCTAAAATTGTTGCAAGG
>VWZG01004791.1:179528-223538 GCA_013396735.1 Grallaria varia | reverse complement strand
ATATATGGTCTCCAGGAGTATGTAGGAATGAGGAATCTAGTATGTGCATTGAAAACACATCTGTTAGCATTGTATAAATATTTGATGCAGTTTAGAGGTGAGCTTTTCAGTTTGAATACCCATGTGTTGTTTGGGAGTTACTAAGCCTGTCTCCCAAAGTAACAGAGGCATTGTCAAGTTCAGAAGCTTAAACAATGTCAGACTCCACTGATGCCCTTTCCAGTCATGTGCATCCTGCTAGCTTTGCTTCTAGATACAAGTTAAATATAGCTGTCTGTAGAAGTAATGCCGAAATACATTACCAGTGTTTGTTTTTAATTTTCCTTGTGACCTGGACAGCTTATGAACAAATTTGGAAGCCTAATTAAAATAATACACAGAAAGCTGTTACTGGATTTGAACAGAATGAAGAGTAGTGACGCTTTTTAGATTTAAAAAACAAAGCAAGTTGGGAATCAGAGTGAAAAACAAAACGCACTCTATTTGATGGCTCTCAGAGATTAAAATGAGCACACAGTGGAAATGTTTGGAGAAGTCACAATTTTCCGATTTCCTCTGCTTGTGTGTTGCAAACGCTATTATATTAGAACTGCAGGTAATGTTGGCTCTACGACAAAAATGTCTGACAGTTTTTCAGTCTAGTGGCAAAGAATCCCTTGCACTGCTCTTGGCTGGTGAAGAAGACCAAAGTGTTCTTAATAGCTCATAGAGATAGCACTGTTTTGATTTAGAATCAGCACAGAGTATGTCGTTCCGTGCCTATCTACAACAAGCATCTGTTTTAAGATTACAGTACTTTCTATAGAGTTGCAAAAATGTGTTGACATGTTGTAAGTTAAAGGGAGGTGGAGCTCACAGTATAATCATACAGGATACTGCTCGCAATGAAGCCAAAAGCAAAGCTTGCTGTGACTTCATACAGCTGAAGAATTCAGTCCTACGTTCTGAAACAAATACAGTGAAAAGACAGGGCAGGGAATATAAGGACTGTGAAGGAGCCGGGTCCTGAATCAAGTGCTTAAGAACAACTCTGACCCTGGTCAGGCAGCCAAGTGCTGGTTGGGGCTTAAGCAGTTCTTACCCGGGTTAAAGCCAACAGGTCGTCACCCCTTCTGGGGAAAAGGAATTGCAGATGCCAGTGTTCAGCACTGCAGCCTCCATAGGGAACTGCAAGTAGGTATGTCACAGTTCAGTTGGTTTGGCTGGGAGAGAAGCTCTAAAACCATGATGTCCCGCAACCACCAGCCTCCTGTGATTTTCTCGCAGACGTGTCTATATATTTATCTTTTATTTCCCTGAAATAAGCATTTCTGATTTGATATCATCGAAATAATATGTGCAGAAACATACATACACACAATTTACTTTATGCTGAGGAAGGAAATGTTCTCTGCGTATTCTGTAATATCCAAGATCAGCAATAATCTCCTACTGCAGTTATAAACACCAGTTAAGGTTTTCCGTTGTCTGACATTAGTTAGGAGCTCCCACACTTACCTTTCTACTGACATATTGGAATGTAATTTGTGTTTCTCTTGTGATACTAGAACAGAGTTAAGACCTTGAATTGTGTAAAAGTAATCTTGAGGGAAAAAATTAATTTATTTTTTTTTTATTCTTAAAGTTCCAGGATAAATTTAATGTCAATTAAGAGCCTAGTGATTCATCTGTATTATTCCTTTAGAAATATCCATTGTGTTATATTACCATATTTCATCAACTCTGTATTTTCTGCTTCTTTTTTTGTAATTTTGAGTACCAAGAAGATAACTGGGAATGCAGGGAAAATTTCTCAGCAAAACTGTGTTCACCTCTTCTGGAGGGCTGTAGGAATGTTGGACAGATTTAGCAGTGTCTTTCAATCAATGCAGACATAATCTTCTTAGTGTGATCCAATTTGATTATGTGCATTTGTATTCTTGTGGGATTTGAAAATATCTGTAGAGGCGTTTTTGTAGAAGGTGAAGGTAAGAAGTAATGCACCCTTTGTGAAGGGGCCATGTAATTTACATGGGATTAGTTTAAATAGGAAGGTCCTATCAGATACTGCGTGTCAGTTGTAGTTCATTACATAAATATTCATAGTACAGAGATAACAGAAAGGAAATCTCCTATGTTTTTCTTTCTTTAGTCTTTGTGCCTAAAGATACTGAAAATCAAATCCACCAAAAAATGCACTGTAACCTTTTCCCAGTTCACGGCTGAGTAATTTATTCTCCTCCCAGCCAGGCCTAAACGAGTTACCTAGTTATAGGTTAGTTATCTCTAGAACTGACATCCATGTAAGCCTTAAGACCTGCTTATTGTTTTCCACTTGTGTCTGAGGGTCTCTGAAGACTGAGGCAACTTGAAGAGGAGAGCTGACTGGGTAGTACCTGCTGGAAGCCTCTTCAGGTGCTGCTGAGCACCTCTCTGGCTCAGACGCCAGTGTTACAGCCAGGAATTCCCTGCACTTGTGAGTCCCCCTTCTTGGGGGGGTAACACTGGCTGCTCCTCAGCTCTCACCGCATCCAGTGCGGCACATTTGGCTTCTGTTGCGAAGTTCGAATGAGTATGAAGAGAGACACCCACGGCTGATGGCAGCCACAGGTGAGGTGGTTTCCCTGGTGATCATGGTCCCAGTCAGGGGTTCTGAAGTGCCTGGCACACAATGAGTGTCCTTGTTATTTTCCTCTGCAGTAAACAACACCGTTTTCCCCTCCGTGATTGATAGAGAGGAACACAATTGAGAGCGAGTAACACACTTATTGACTGAAGTAACAGAAATTCGGGTGGGGAATGTTGTGAATAACAGTCAGCTATTACTGTCTTGACTAAAAATTGTTGTAAGAAAACACATGGACTTTGTTCAGGCTTGTAAAATACCAGATGTTCTTCCTGAGGCTGCCACAAAAGTTCTATGAGACTTGTGTGTTCTGACCAAGCCGTACAGATGTGAGGAAAGCAGACCGTGTCCATCAGAAAGACAGCAGAACAGGAAAGGGGCCTTCCCACTATGAAGTTCATGGTGTTTGATTTCTTGAGGCTTGATTCATTTCAGTTTGGGGGTTCCCCAGTCCTCCTGATGTGTCTGTCATGACTAATCGCATAATTTAAAGTTTTAAGACCCTTATAATATGGAATGACAAATCTGTTACAACAGGATGACCAGCAATATATAAACCCCATTTTAATTACATTGTTTGAATCAAAACCACTTGCATGTAAGCATTAGTTGGATAACACAGCAAATTGCTGCTCTCTGGGAGTGTTAAACCATCCCTAGGAAATCCTGCACGGTTATGAAATTTTGTGATTTATTTTGGCTATTAAGAAATATTAAAAACCTTCAACCTGCAGCTTGAGGGGATCTGGAGTTGCTCATATTGTGAAGTGATCCTTTATGAGAAAAGCTCTTCTTTGCTTGACAGCTGCATTGTTCACCCTGTGATATGCTTCCAAAATATTTCAAGTTGTGGATTAGTTGGACTGTTTTAATTACCAAATACAGGCTTTTTTAATCAACCATGCTTCTAATGCCTGAGGAATTTGCCCGATCCTCTGGTAAATGTTAAGTCTTTGTTAGTGAAAGGCATTTGATGAGTAGCTTAGTGGTCTGAAGGTTAAAGAAAATCCAGATAAAACAAAGATATATTTTAATTTTTCTAGTTCTGTATATGAAAAAAATGCTGATATGCCATAAGCTATGCAGCCTTCTGCTATTTTTCTAACCCTTGGGGAATGCAGTGCAGAATGGACACTTGTTCAGTTACTAAAACTTCTTTTCAGCCTCACAAAGACTTGGCTTCCCAACTTGATGAAAACATTCTTAGGAGTTTATATATAGCACTGACTCTTTGAGCAGTATTGTTTGGTGACAATAATAACATTATTGTTTTAGTTTCTCAAAAGCTCCCTTCACCGCAGTAGTTGAATAGTAGCAGAATAAATGCCACAGTACAGTCCTATGTGTTGTACCATTTTCTTCCGCACCCATGATCATGGAAGATGCAGGTGCTGGTTTCTCTCACCAAATGTATATCGTTTTATAATGTCTGTGGGCATAAAAATATTACTGCATGAAATACACCTTCACAAAATGGGAATACAGCTTCATGATTTGTAAAATAGAATGAAAATAATAGTGATTTTTTTTTTTTGGAGCTAACTCCCATCTGGTATCAATTAGATCAGATTTGTTGAAGTATTTCTTTTGTCATCTGCCCCTATATAGTTGAAGGGAAACATTTCAGCATAGTAATTTTATCCTGGGTCCAGATTTGTCTGCCTAGAGAATTTGACTGCTTTTCCGGTGATTTGAAGTCAATACAGAAATTGAGCACTTTTTTGCCCACCCCTTCAGGATGCTTTCATTTAGAAGTAAACTTCTTTTCACTGCACTTTATACAATAGAGTATTTGAAGTGCTTTTAAGGATTTATTTTTTTTCCAACTTCAAACATTAAGCCTAAGCTCCCAGAGTGCCTCTGGATAGATAAACTAAGAGAGCCCTTGACTTGCTGAAGCAGTTTAATTGCATATTTGCTTGGTATATATTTGTGGTAACACAAGTCATTCATGTAGCAGTAATTGAGAAATCAGGAGATCTCTAGGTGTCTAATTTACTGTTTAGCACCCATTCTTGTAAAACTGCCATTTTACTTACCCAGAGCTGTGAGAAACCCCCATTGTCCCAACCCCAGTTTTGCATTATGCTCACAGATGTAGCATAACCTCATGTAACTGAGACAGTCCCTTGTGACATGTTATAATATAATATAATAGGCCAGCTGGTAAAAGTGGAATAACGAAGAAATGTAAGTAACTGTTGATGTCAACATAGGACTGATGTGAATGTTGTGCTCTGGCCAGTTCCCAAATTAGAGCAGAAAGCACAGTCAACTGAGATAGGTATGGTTGAAAGCAGCATTCTCAATGTTAGAAACCCATGGCAATGTGCAAAACACTCACTAGCTCACTGACTCTCAGAGGAACTGAGGATTCTCAGCGCCTCTGAAATGGGCCTCTTCCTAAAGAATAATTCAGGATGAAGTCAGAATGCCTGAGAAAAAGCACTTTGCAGAAATCCCTCAGCAAGAACAGTGGTGCCATTTGCATCAGTCATAGCCATGGTTACCTACATTATGTTAAAACTCAGGCTCCTGAGGATGTGGACACGTCCTTACCAGCATTGCTTTAGAAACAGCCAAATCATATCGATAAAAAATGAGTTTTATTTGCTTGATTGTACTGAAAGATACGGGATGTGCACTGGCTAAAAATCACTGTAAGATGCTTATCACACTGGACCTCTTGGTAACAGAGCTATACCCGTATGTACACCTGGTCAGAAATCCTTTTTTTTTAATAAATGTTGACTTGACCACAAAATAGTGGAGTTTCTTGTCCAGAATATTCTTGTAAGAAGAAAGGGAGAGTTCATTTTCTAGAAGAAAAAATGTTTTAAGGAAACTTTTTAAGAAAGAACCATGTTCTACAAAACGTAGCTTTCTTGTCCCCCGCTTCATCCTCTTCACTCCTTTCCAATTTAATCATTCTTGGTTAATTAAAGATTCACTTTTTTATTTTCTCTTTTGCCTTTTTTCTTTTTTATTAATGTTCTGAGGTGGAACACACCAAGTTCCTTCCCTAGCTGACTGATAACGTTGCCAACACTGGAAGTTGGAGCAGCCCAACTGAGGACTGGAATTTCTACTGGTTTTCACGCAGTGTTTAGAAGCAACCCTGGCACCCAGAATGTTTGAAGTTATGCAGCTTCCTTGGACTCACCCCTGTGCTAATCTTTTATGGGAGTGGCTTGGGGTTTCATGTTCGCGTTTAGCATCAATCTTGGATTATGGAAAATTCTCCGAGAGGCTAGTAAGCTTCTCTCACATTGCTGAACACGTTCAAGGTCTGACCCATAATGTTTGGTGGCAATCTGAGTATGAATGAGCTCAGGAATGTTACTCAGGGTTTAGAATTCTTTTCACTTTGAGTTCAATGAATGCAAGATCTGTCTCTTTAACACTCATTTTGTTCAAGCTACTGAAGGTTAGACAGTTTGGTACCAATTTGATCTTGTCAGTGGAAATAAGCAAGTGCTTAACATGTTCAAATAGGCTCTAGCTTCCAGAGATAAGACTTTGTAAGCACTGAAAAATTGAAACTCTAATTCAGTTATAAAGTATCCAAAGCATAACTTACTGAGATAAATATTTGACACATCCCACTGTTTCCAAATGGAATAAGATGGCCAGCAAATGGCAGAAATATCTTTAAAAAGGGTGTTGGAACAAGCAAATTTTTCAGATGGAAGAGACAAGAGAATGGTCAGGCACCCAAAGCTACATTCTTGTGGCCAAGGGGAAGGGAGAACAAAAAGACACCTTAGAGGAAAGAGCAGTCTCCGATTTTTGGCTAGATTATAGGGGGAAAGCTGTTTAGATGCTCTTATTACTAGAATGGGGGAAGTAAATGAGACTAGTGAAATTTGTATAGACCAACTTAAAAAAGTTTCAGCTGATAATGTTGAGATAGTAAGGTTAGCTGGAAGGATCTAGCGAGCCCGTGTATCTTTTTACTCTGATTTACCAAAACTGTGCAGTTAACTCAGCTCTGCAGTGAGCAGCAACATTAGGTGGACTGAGTGTTTCGCTCGGGATGAAAACTGGCTTTCACCACAAAAGGTCAGTGTAATCCTGAACGTGACATGCCTCTGTTCATGTGGGTCATAAGCAAGCAAGTTGTTCTCGGTCACTACAGTTTAGGAGAGGAGAAAGTAGAGGAGATGCTGTCAAAGTACAAAATTAAGAAGATGACCATAAAGCACCTGTGTGTTCTTTTCTCTACCTGTCACATAAAAGCAAAAAATCTGAAAGTCTAGGAACAGGCTGAGATGGGGAGGGAAAGGAAGAAGGCACCTGCGCAAATATTTTAAAGAAAATTGACACCTTGAAGACAAGATAACTTCAGAAAATTCAATTTCAGTTGGTGCTGAAATCTTGAATTGCATTTTTTCATAGTCATCAAGAAATTGCTTGGTCTTCCTTATTAGAGAACTATAAAAGCCATTCAGTTTATGAGCTGAGACACAAAAGAATTGAGAAAAAAATTTAAAAACCCTTCTTCCTCATATTTTATTATTGCCCACACATGACCTAGTGTAAATTCTCAGTAAATTCTGGTTTGAAGCACAGCATGGTAGAGAAATGAACAAAATTAAGTACCAGGGTCCTCCAGTTCTAAAGATGTACCTTTAAGGGAAAATCACTCAACTTACACAACCATTTCTGTGTAATCAAAAAATATTTACCTACCTCAGAGGAATTTATGAATTTGATTCTGGTTTTACAGTCACATAAATGGTAATTTTACCAATGAACATTTTGGCTGGTAAAAAGACAGAGAAAAAAAGTCTTTTTTCAAAATAGAGACTTAAGCAGGTGCAAAGCAATAAGCATTAGTATTTCCATAATGGCATTTGACACCACATAAAATTATAAAGAGATGCCCATCTCTTCAGATTCCCAAGTCAGTATTAACGATAATGATATGAATAAAAGCTGTTTTGTTTGGTGTCATGTTTGGATCAGGTAGATTAGGCTGTTACTTCCTTCTGGAAATTTTAAAAAGATATGACCTTAATGTAGCTATATTTTCACTACCTTGGCAATACCGTCTGGATTAGAAAAAGAGTTTACCTAGAAATGCAATGCAAAGACATAAAACAGAAGTTTGAATGTAAAACAGAATGTGATGAGATTCTGAGTCCCTTATCCTCTGAAAGTGAATGTCAGAAGTACTGCTGACTTCAAGGGTGGCTTCAAACATCTGTACTTATCTGGTAGATCAGAAAAAATTCATAACACATCCTCAAGCCTTAGGAGTCTAAACTATCAGATCCTTATTCTTTTGCTGCTTCCTCTCTTTCCTCAAAAGCTTTATCCTTCTGGTTCTTTGTCACAGGCCATGCTTGCTTTGCTGTGCCTCTACTTTAGACATCTAGCATGGCATCAAACAAAGACGGCTGCTCTGTGCTGGCTGTAGAGAGTCGTATGTCTTGAAATGGTTAACTTCATATATATAGAATCAAAGAATTGTTTGGGTGGGAAAGGACATTAAAGATCATCTAGTTCCAACCTCCCTGCCACTGGAGGGGACACCTTTCAGTAGACCAGGTTGCTCAAATCCCATCCAGCCTGACCTTGAACACCTGCAGGAATGGAATAATAGTCACTGTTCTGCCTCGAAGACTACTTTTGTTGTTTCATGAGCTGCTTTTTCCCTGATGCCTTGGCATATTCCCTTTTCATGAAAATGTTAAAATTTGAAATTTAAAATGCTTTGTTGCTCCAGACTTTATTCCACTGGCAAATGAGGAAACACAGTGTCAGTGACCTTGGTGATGTTCTTAGCCAGGCTTTTGAGCAAATCTAAACAGAGTCACATAGGTGTCAATATAAAACTCTTTACAAGATTGCAATTCCCTCACAGTCTCAGTGCTAAAAGGAAAGTAATTATCTGCTTTGCACATTATAAATTATTGTGAAGGATATTTGCAAAAGTTTCTAACTTTTGATATATTTAGGAGCACAAATCGTGATCATTGCTCCCTTCCCTATATTCATCCCCTAAAATATGGTCTGGTGCTACCAAACTGTACAGTGCCAGCAGTTCTGCCCTAACATTTTCTCAATCAAGAAGTCCAAAATGCAGATGAACATAGCAGAATCCCTTGCTCATATAAGTAGTTCAAATGCAGCTGATGGCTTTTTTGAGTTCTTAATCTCTTACGCCCTTGCACTTCATTGGACTTGTGAAGGGTTTAGTACCTTTGAAACAGCTGCAGCTTGTCCTGATGTCAGAAGACAAAAATATTCCACTCCTTACATCTCATTCTGTTCAGTTACAGTAAAATTAGTGCTGAAATTAGGGATTCTGGTTTTCAAGTTACTAAAAATGAAAAATCGGATAAAATTACATCAACTGTAAGTTTTCTAGAGTTAAAATAAACATACTTGAATGGCAGAAAGTGGCTCATTTCCTTCAAAAGGTTTTTCTGGAATTCACCTTGGGTTCACACCGCCTGCCACACATCTTTTACATATCTTCCTATTCGTGCTTTCTGTGGTTTACATGTGCATTTATAAAAATAGCATCTTAAACAGATTTTATTTGTTACTAAACTCCGTGTGGGACCATATGTACCAAATCATAAATGAAGTAACGTCAAAGTGTGTATACTCCTGCCTTTCTGTCTGTCTTGTAAAACAGCTCATTTTTGCTCAGGTTTACATGGCTACCATTAAAATCATCATGTAAAAATCAGAGTTCTAAGAATTTACAAAATACTAACCATGTGTAAAACCAGACACCATTTGTAAAACTAAGGATTCACTAATTATACCTCTAATTAAAAAGAAATTTCTCTCCAGGAGCTGTAAATAATTTATTTTATGTTATATGCCTGGGAAGAGTACACCCCTTTTTTAGGGGAAAAGAGTTGGAATTTCCTCTAAATGTTACCAAGTCAAGGGTAGAAAATACAATTAAAAATGACATTTTGATCATAATCCTCCTTTCTGATATGGTATGTAAAAGAAAAGATATATTTAGTAATGGATCATTTCACAGAAAGGCTTAAAATGTCAGTGCTGTTCTTATTTTCCACCTTTGCTTCTGTGTGTGTAGATAACCACTTGTTCCATTTGCCACCTACACACTGATAAAGCTCTAAGACCCCTTCTCTGGGCAGAAAGCTAACCCAATGGTTAGCCTGAAATTTGAATTTGATGAGCAGCTTTGCCATGAACCCATATCTGGTCACCTGCCACAAATCCCTTATATGCAAACAAAAGACAGTAAATGTTGCAATGTTTAGCTGTTTTCTGGGAGTGTCTGGCTAGTGCAGCCTTACCAGGCCTAGCTGGGTTTGTGGGACACCTTACCTAGAGAGAGAGACACCTTGGAATGCCGGAACATTCAGTCTGGGGAACCAGGCTAACTCAAGGATGAAGCAAAATACTTAAAATCACTTGCATGGGGTCCTTTGGGCCACCTGTTTGATCTGCCATCATTCCGCTGTGCTTGTTAGTGCCATTGACACTGGGCTGTGTTTCAGCATCTCATCTCCTGACTCTACAGAGTGCCATCTGCTTGCTAGATAAATCCTAAGGTTTTGGCTGGAATGGGATACCTAGGTCTTTTTCTGGACAAAATTAGCAGCTACATACGGTTTGAACAAAGATCATTCCGCTGTGCAGAACTGTCCTCTGGTGTTGGTCCTCCAACCAATCTGGTCATCCGCTACCATTCCAGAAAGCATCATCTGTGCATTTGATCTCCTATAATAGCACAGAAAGAATCACACTTAGAGAAGCTTTAAAAGGTTTTTAAGATGTCTCAACCCAAAAAGGGACCATGAGGGACTTGGAGAAGAGATGGGATATTTATACCAATTTTCCTGAAGATATGCCACATGAGATAGCAGAGTTCACAATGGGATGTTGGTCACCTACAGGGATATGGAGCAGCTTCATCTAGAGGAGTTCAAAAACAGCATTGAAATGAAATGTGTTTTACACTGAGGTTCAAGGAAACTGCCCTGATGAGCACAGAGCAGGCAAATATTGTGCATGCACTGAACCATGGGCTAGAAATGCCTTTGGCAAAGGAAAAATGGAGGTGCGTGGGACTGCTGTGGAGCCAGAGTTTGCATCAAGTGGTGTGCAGCGTGGAATTCACTGGCTGCTGCTGGGTGTGGATAGGCAAAAGTGGTAACAACAGGCTACTCTGGACACCTTGGCTAAGGCAAAGGGCCCACCCATGGGTGGAAACCACAAAAATGAGAAACTTAGATACTTCAGTTCCCCAGTGACAGAATGAATATTTCACTAACGTGTATTGTGAAGTGAATATTTCAGAGGCACTTGAACATTATAAAAGAGAGTTGCACAAGCCACTACTAGGTGCACAGTGGCCCTTGAGTCAGCAAGGAAGGATTTAAATAAGATAAGGTCAGAGTACCCATTTTGTTACTTTCTTTTCTTTGCTTTAGTCCTAACAGCATCTGCTGCACTGCATCATCCTGCTAAACACATCAGAAGAGTCAAGACAACACTTCTTAAAAAGCCGGTTGTCATTTCATACTCATTTCCTTACAGGAATGAAGCTAAATTGGCTAGAACGATTTTTTTTAAGGAGCATCAGCATCTGGAAATTAAGGATGCATAAAACTAATTGAATATAGTATACATTTCAGTAGAACAAGCTTGAATAGTTCCTGCACTAAATTACATATGTGGATCCCACTGTTTCATCTGAGATCATCTCAGCAGGGATGACTGTGGAAATGCAAATTTGCACTGCTGTTGAGTCCTTGCAGATTTTACACTGTGTGTCAATGATTCACTTAAGGATCTTGGCATGGTTTGCATTCTTTCTTAACATTTAGCAATTCAAACATTCTGCTCTCCAAATTAGATATAGTTATTTAAATAATAATAGTATTTTTAATATCTGATCTGGGCTTCTTTCTGCTTGCTGCAAGAGGTTCCATGTTTTGCTAGTTCTCCTTTGTGCAAGGCATGAATATGTCCATCACTTCAACTAAAGTATGGAGGGGACTTCCTGACAATGATCTTTTATAAAATGTTGAAATGTTCTTTTTCATATAATTTTCTGATTTCCCAAAACCAGAGTCAACACGGCTGACAATGTTGTTGTTCACACAAAATCCTACAGTTATTCTGCCATCTATTGTTTTTACAAAACTTCCTTCAAATTCACTGGAAGCTGTGCCCATGTAATGACTGATGAAGCATTCTCTCTATGGAGGTGTTAGATGTCTTGTTAGTCTGAGTGATAGAGCTGTTACAAGGTAGCCAAGTTATTGTCCTTACAAGCTGTTTTCATCTTGTCTCACAGAGACTATCACAGCCGGTCTGACTCCATGCCTGTAACTATCCAAAACTGGGAAACCCTTAATTCCATTGAGCCTTGGACTAAAGAAGCAGGAAATGGCCAAGACCAGCTTACTAAAAGTTAGGGAAAAAATTACAACTACTTGCTTTCCTCTATTAGAAAAACCCATTTTTCCCATAAGCATCAGAGGGAAGGAAACTTCCTTTCCTAAGAATTTCTTTGGTCATTGACTTGGCAGCCTAAGATGTGAAGTTTTGCTTAAGTCTTACCAACAGTGGAGTCATTTAGAGGGGCTTTTGATACTGAAGATTTTCTGGTATCCAATAAAGACTACACTTTTTTCCCTCGTGGGAGACACTGATAGCCTGACTCTACCCAGCCTTCGTGGAACTGCCAGGAACTTAATGTCTCTGAAACTGCCCATCACTCTGCCGTGCTTGCTTGAGCATGTTATTTGGAACTGAATGGACAGATAAGCTCCACACATAACAAGTCACAGGAGGCTGGGTACCTTACTAAAAGAGTGGAAAACTGTGTTGCTTGTAGCTAGGCTAGTCAAACTCACATTTCAGGACATACCTTCTTGTCAGGGGATTGTTAACTCTCTTCCAGTTAACAGCAAGACTGATACATGCCTCTCTGTCTGCCAAAATTCACTTGTGGAGCAAATCTTGTCATTCTGAACAATAAATGGCATTTGGAAGAATTCTCAATATAAACTGGTTTTTCTGTTATCTCTGCTCGTTAGTGTTGTTTCTCAGAGCAAATATTTTTGGCAGTCACAGTGAAAGGGACAGCACATTTGTGTGACAGTGCTGAAGGTGCTTTTAGCTTGAAACCAGTGGTACTCCTTGAAATGAGAGACTCGTGGGAAATGTCCTTGGAGGCCCAACTGAGTGGAGCATGCTGCTCTGGGATCCATTAGCTATGCTGTGTTTTGCTGTAGGTCAAAGAACAAGAGGAAGTCTAGTACGACAGAATTCTGAGCCATCCCAAGGATAGAATGGGTTGGATATTCTCCAGTTAAACCATCTTGGTTTTTTTCTTTTTTTTTTTTTTTTTTTTTTTTTCCTTTTTTTTTTTTTTTCCCCTTTTTTTTTAATTTGTCATAAAATGGTGGCTTGCCGCATCTGGAATGATTTGTGGAACTCTGTCAGTTTAGCAGATTGACAGGGAACTGAAAGGAGGTTTTCATCATTTCATGCTGTTTGCCTGGCAGGAGGTTGAAGGCCCCAGCAACAGTCCCTGCTTCAGCACCTTGGGACTTCTATGGGTTTTTGTAGCTGTCAGGATCTCTCACAGGCATTTGGAGGCCAGAAGCCCATGGAGCTTTGGGTGCACTTGGAGTTTGGCCCACTGTTGTGCGGCTGAGAGCTCACACTGGGTGCATCTCTCAGGGCTTTCATGTAGACACAGTTGAAATTTTCCAGATATAAACTACCCTGTTTTGTTTTGTTTTGTTAAAAACTAGTTATTTATATCCATACAATAAATTTACAGATACTTCAAGGGAAAAAAAGGAGTTAACACATTTCTTTCTTAAATCGACATAAATTTAAAGTTTGAAAAAATCCAAAACCCACCACAGATTCTCAAACTTCAGCATTTCATTCTGCCCAGAATGGTCTTCCTCCCACAACTGGGAGAAAGATAAATTGAGACATTGTTTTCTAGTTTTTGATAGTGGCTTATGCAGAAAGCAGGACTTAAATAAGCCAGCTAAACCTCTTCTCTGTTCACCTTTGCCAATGAGCTGGAATGCTGATTCTCATTCTCCCCATCTGCTGCCTCCCTCATGGGCTCTTGGGGTTTTGATTCCCTTTTGCTACCCTAGGAGCTGGGCATTGAGCAAGAGTCTGTCACACTCTTGTTTCAGTGCCATTTTAGCTATTTGGAAAGAAAATATTTGTGAACTTCTCACTTTCATCGGAAACTCTTGAAATGCCTGTATTTTTATTCCAAAGAAGGGGAAAAAGAAGTCTAGAATTTCCTACAAAAAAAAAAGAAGTGTCAACTTTTAATGTTGTTAATGTAATATCCTTGCTAGATGCCACAGCATTGCAGCCTTAGGAGCAATAGAAGCCGGGTAGGATAGCTGGGGACACTCTGAAGTGGCCCTTTTCTGTGATGTCATTTTATTTTTATCTGGGAGCAGCAGAGTGCTAATGCTTTGACAGCCGAAATCCCAATGAGCTGTAGCTGTAGTGAATGTAGGGATGTGGACTTGCCTGCAGATCCTAAGAGGTGTGAGTTTTGGATGCAGTCATCTGTACTGCCAAAACTTGCCCAAATGTTATGTTGTCCTCTCCTTGGGATTTTTCTACTGTTAGTTCTATTAAGAAATAGCATTGCTCTTAGAGATTGCAAAAGGCAACCTCTGCCACGCCCACCCCAACATCCCATTGTCACCCTTTCCTTCCCTAAATGACTTGGAATAACTAGAGCTTTTTAACAAATATGTTTATCAGTGAGTGACACTATAGCCCTTCAATAGCACTTATTAGCAGGGGGATGTTGACTAGCCAATCACCCACAGATTCTTTCCTTTCTCGATCTTGGGAAATGATCCTGGTGAGTTTAAAATTACATTGAATATGCTATTTTTTCTAAAGAACAGCCTTTTGGCTCAGTGGAAAGAGGTACTGCCAAATCTTTTCCTCTACACTTCCAGATTAGTATGAGTCATTTTTGCAGAGCGCTGAATATTTGTCTGCTAGTGAGGTTGCAGGTGCTGGGTGTTATTCCCAAAGTCCTCTTCACATTACATGCTTGCTGTTGTGTTCCCCAGCACTGCTCTTGTCTCTTCGCTTGTGAGACTGAAGCGCACATTCAATTGTCGCTAGGCTTTTGTTGCAGGGGAGCATCGATCCTGCTCTTTTGCAGTAACCTCTGGCACTAAAGGTGGCTGCATGCTGCCTTTGAAAGCAACTGCAAACTTGAAGGGAGAGGCCATTGTTTGCACTGGACCAGCTGAAACACTTGGAGAACAGAGACAAGGCTTCACGTGTGCAAACCTTTCTTGTGATCTGAAGGGAAAGCATCAGTCAGACTTACAGTAAATTGCTAATGGCTACAAAAACACCACTATTGTCATGTTGTAATCCTTCCTATAAAGATGCCAGAGAAACAGAAAATTGAAAGCTGGGGAGGGGTACTTTAAATTTTTTTGTGTTCTGCATGGGAAACCATTCCCCAAATTGAAATAATTTTGTTTGGCATTTTTCCTAGATTTGTACTTGCAGAATTCTGACTCCAGAGTGAATAGGATTGCTTAACAGGGTCACATAAGTGCTTACCAGCTAGCATCTTTAAGATTGTCTTCTCTTTCGCCCGGTTTCAGTCATCAAGCCATACTCCCTCAGCTCTGAAGACCTTCATTTGCCTTCCAGCCTGGAGGCTGGTTCTCTGGTGCTTATTCACATGCATAGTAATGTCTTTATGCTTACAAGATATTAGGACCAAGTATGAGACTTTTCAGTTTGTAAATAAGAGTAAAATCTATTATATAAGCAAGGAAGCAAGAAGTATCATTCAAAACATGGACTAGAAAGAGTGAGTATAAAAAACTACTGGAAATTTTATCCTGCATAAAAAGAAAAATAGAGCCTGTCATTTACTCACCAGAATTTACATCTTCTTTCTCTCATGCCAGAAGTGGGCTTCAGTACATGGATCATATTAATTACATCTTAACCTCAGCTATCCTAAGTCTTGCCCCTTAATCTACATGGATTATGTTGATTTCTCCAGAAACAAAGGAACAGAGACAGGCAGCTCCTGAGAGGAATTTAACCCACCTCTCTTAAGAGAGGATGAGTAGTCCTCTGCATCTGTCTTGGATTGCTCATCTTTGAGGCAGCTAAAGCAAGGTGAGACAAGCCCTATTTCCTAAAGTGAAACCCTGTATTTTCCCCCATTCCATCTTCCTATTTGAAGTACTAACGGGAAAAAAAAAAAAAAAAAGGTGATGTAGAGTCAGTTGGCAAGATCTCTGCAGGATGATGACTCTCTTCTAATCATATATATATATATAAATATATAAAGCTCCCATTATATTGTATGATCTATAAAGAGTTCTCTACATTAAGCAGAAATAAAATGAAAAGCACTTATTTCTATATTTCAAAGGGCCCTAGAGCTGCAGTAATCAACACTATACGGTGCTAAAGCATTTTTCTGGGTGATATGCTGTAAAGCAGAGCCAGACTCAGTGGCTACACAATTCTGTGCCTATGGTGACCTTGATAAAGAAGGGGTAATGAGGACCATTGTTCCACAAGGAGGTTTGGATAACTTAATCCTGGGAATCTTAGTGGTAAATGCAATATGGTTGGAGCAATTTATAGTTGTGTTAAAGCCTAGAGAGCATTCTCCATGCTGGTGTTACTAGTGGGACACAAGAAGGCTTGTATTTTGCAGAATCAATCCCTTACTTTTTGTTCTAGTTTATAAAGAAATGAAATTCATTCTCAAGACCACTGAAATATGACAAGAACAGTCCACACTGAGGGGGGTCATTAAGTTCCCAAAAGTATTTACCGTGGCGTGGCCATACCCTAAAGTGATCTGGGGATCAGTGGCTCTTCAAACTGCGTGAAGATCCCTTATGCAGAGTTCCTATACGGGGTGCCCTTTCCAAAGTGGATCTCATTGCCACCTAGCCATGGGACCCTGCAAAAATGTTTCCATAAAATACATAGTAACAACCTTTAATGGAAAAGGATGCTGTTTTGAAGATCCGATCAGAAGACTCCTTCCTTCATCCTTTGTGAGAACTGAGGGGACTGAGTCATTTCACCACTTAAATAGGGCCTACTCTGCCTCTCAACAGCATCTAACTGCTTTCCAGGAGCCTCAAAACCCACAAAAGTAATTTCTGGGTAAACCTTAATCTGGATACTTTGAAGCAGGTGTTTCCTTCTCACCCCCACCCCCTACCCCCACTCCACCCCCAAAAAAAAAACCCAAACCAACATTGGTTATTCTGCTCTACCACTCTATTTCTTTTTTTCTTAGAAAAGTCTGTAACTACAATAATTAAACTGAGGTTTTCAAGAATTAATTTACCTGCAGCCACTTCTACAAATATGAAGTCCTATTAGACTTTGGCCTTTGCTTAGACTTTGCCAGGGAGCTGCTTCTCCTTACAGCCATCTCCATTCTGGCAAGAACAACGCTGTCATATAGACACACTCTGCAGCTGGATGGAGTGCTTGGACCATTTCTGAGTTTTGGGCCAAATCTCATATTCTCTTACTACCTCATGTCCTTCTATTCACTCTAATGTATTTGATGTGAAAAGAGATGGAACTAGAGAAACTCACCCTATACTTTCAAGCCAAGACTACAGGCAGCAAATCCAAAGCAGGCTGATTTAATGTATACTGATAAAGCAAATGTTTTAATTAAATAAATAAAAAAAAATCAATACTGTGCTTAAATGTGCAATAAACCAGCTAATGTGTGCATGGTTCAGTACAAACAATTGCATCTTATCCTGATAAAGCATGACTATTAGGAATAAGAAACCCAAATTCTGGTAAATAAACACCAGTTTTGTTACACTCAGTAGTTGTGCAGCAACAGAAAAGGAAGAAAAATCTACTCCATGAGATGCTCAATACAAGCACTGTTAATTCAAGCACTCTGATCCCACAAAACACACAAATAAACTTAGTTGCAAGCCTCTGCATTCCAGCAGTCCCATGGAATTATTAGGTCCATTACATTTCTTTCCAATTGATAATGAAACCTAAGCGTGCAGCTTCTTTACTGGTTCACACATTGCACTTGAGTAAAGTTTTGTCTGCAGAGGAGGTTAAGGACTTCCAGAAGACCATTCACCTTGTACAGGTGGAGAACATGCTCCTAATTCCGGGTCCTCATGTAAATGCTTGGATTTGGTTGGAAATAAAGCCAACTACAGACTTTTCAGGAGGATATCCAAAGCCAGCCACATGTAGTCAGGAGGCAAATCATGTGGTGTCCAAAGTGGTTGTGGAAAGCACGATGAGGTATTCTCAGTGTATGTGACATGCCCTTGAAATTTCTCATCCAGAAGCATAGTCTGTTTCTGAAGAGGGGAATGGGGCTGGGAAGTCAGGCTGCAAAACTACGGGGTTAAAAGAAACACTTAAATTGCTGTGGGGACTGAAGGGCATTTGGGAAAGTATAAAATGGGAAGGCACCAATCAGGGATGCCCAAGTATTAAGTGTGAAGTTTTACAATTGCAAGGGGAAGGAAAATAGACTCTTTAAAACTCTCTACTATGATGGAAACACATGTTAGAGGAGGCCAGTTTTCTGGGAGCTGGTCATTTGGAAGTCACTCTAATCTGCATCTTATCATTTGAACTTTACCTCCCCTTTTCTTTCTGAAATGCATGAAGTGAGTTAAAAAAACAGAAAATGGATGAAAGGCTCTGAAAATCTCATGTCACTTGAGTCTTTTCACTGGTAGATCCATCGTTGTATAGTCAGCATAGGAGCATACTAAAAAAATCAGTTGGGAAGAGACCCTTGGAAGTATTTTGATTCAACTACTGCTGAAAAAACACTAGCAAAAAAATTTCAGAATTTCTAACTTCAAAATCTTTGCTGGCAGCGCAAAGAGCTGTGTTCTTTGATTTCAGTCACTGTGGTTAGTGTCAAGACTGAAGAAAGAGAGACATTTTTAAACCAACTCTTTGATTTTCCTGTATTTTTGGGCTCTTAGGTCTGCCTGGCTCCTACTGTAAATTGAGACCTCTCTAAAGTATATTTTGTTAATGGGCCATGACAAAGAAAATACAGATATAGCATTCCCTGCTCTGCCTGTGTCTTTTGTTCCAATTTCAGAGGACTGCCGTTTCAGAGGGAGCTGAGGGAAGAGCTGTAACAGGGTCACTCTCACAACCTGTGCTGATGGGAGAGGCTCCTTCACCTAGTCCCACAGTACCTTATACGCTGAAAGATCAAATGTAAACCTTTTGCACATCTTTGGCTGTACTCAATGACATAGTGCAAAGGACTTATTTAGGTTTCACATAACTGTGTTTGCTAATATGCAGTGCCCAGCTGCACACAAACCTCAGCTGTGTGGAAAGCGTTGGAATCCATCCACATCTGCTGAAGTTCAAATCGGCACTTCACGTATCTCTCAGAAAACCAATAAGAGGAACATAAAGAAATGAGATATATGTTCCAGACCAGAATTTCCCTGTAATTAGAAATATTTCAAGTCCTCTTCTTCTATTTCAGTAATATAAAATCGAAAAACTCATCATAAGCAAAAGGCAAGTGATTTTCAGTCTGGATGTGCGAGATCATTTATCATTAGAAGCTATGAGAGTAAGACCATTAATTTTTTCTCAGGTCTTTCATATCATGTGTTTTTTAACTCATTTTTGTACGATATTTTTGAGTGATAAAGGGTTCAACTCACTACTTAGGAATTGTTCTCAAACTCTTTAATATAAACCACATCCATACAATATTGAAAGATCTGACTTAAATTAAATCTGCAAAAGAAGGAATATTCAAAGTTCTCTATTTTTTGAATGTATCATTCGTCTTCATCTGTCACATCAGTGTTGCTCTGTACTGTAAGACTGTGCACTTGCCTTGTCCATTCTAAATTGCTTAGATATCCTTGAAAAGCCAGAAGCAGCGAGCATTTTGTCACCAACTTCAGAACTCAGAATTCAGCTTGTAAAGAAAGAAGTCTTACTTACAGGGAAATCTCTGCCCAGTCACCACAGAAAATTAAGTATCAGGCGTGAGAGGCTGTGAAAATTATGCTCTTGTCAGTTACACAAGTGTTAATCAAAATTATTTTGATTTAAGGGATGACCTAACTCCATGGATTTGAACAGAGGTGCAGCAGCTGCCAGACAAGAACCAGGTTCTTAAAGTGTTAAGGGAGTCACTTGCACCAGTTTTCCAGATGTTGTATTCTCCCATATCATTGCCAGGTGAATGGGAATCTATAAACAGTAGTAAATAACAGAAGAGACTATGACAAAGCAGGAGGGAGGTTAGAGCTGTAACCTTCTTGTGAGTCGTTTTCCTGCCACACAGTGTTTTACCCTGCAATTGGTTTGCCAGCCCACAGAATGTCAAGCTGTTGCAAGACACACAGTTTCAGCACATCTATCAATTCTCAGCCAGCGTTTGCCTGATGCACTGTACACATGCAATCTGCCTTCCACATACCATCTAAGAAGGCACGATAGCATATGAATCTGAAATGTGGTTCAGAGATATCTGTCACCTTTGGAAACACAGTAAATCACCTGATATCTGTGCGCCACTTGTGTAGGAATTTGCTTCTGAGAACCCTTCTGGTACCCAAGCTTTGGTTCTAAAATTTGTCCATCATCAGAAGTAACTTGTACAATGTCTGCTGCTTAGATTAGTTGTGCAGTATATATGCTCTAGAGAACACTTTCTTTCTTAAAATACAAAGGCTTGACTCACTTTACTATGCCTTCTCTCATGGAGAAATGTTATCCTGCATAGGTCATACTACCTCAACTCACAGTTTTGAGACCATGCATAGATATCCATCAACACTGTCTTTGAAAAAATTTATGTCTCTTATGAGCTTTTTCAGTGAATTTATTAGTATTTATTATAGCGACTCTAATTATTAAAACAATTTATCAAGAGTTTTGGACTTTTTAGTGAATTTAAATAAAAAGATAAATTTTTTCTTATTATTTGTGCTGCTGTAACTCCGTTGTTTTTATTGTCCCAGCAGCCAGTGCAACTCAGAGGACAATTTGACTTTTTTTAATTTATATTCATAGTGAAGTTAGTATGAAATTTCATTTCCATTTCCCTTATTCCCAGATGAAGTGTCATGAGAATATATGTTCAGAGCAATACCGTTTGCTCATGGCATATCTTAGTAATTCAAAATCTTGGATTTCAAATGAAAAATAGTCAGTAACTGGAGGTGAGTTTTTGTTGACTACTGCCTAGCACGCCACTGTTCCACACTGGACATGTGTTGGTTTTTAACACTCTAGTCCGGACAAGTCTCTGTTAACAACTTTCAAGACTCCAAACCCTCAGCAAGCAGAAATGTCTGATTGCAGAGCTGTGTCCTTGCTGCCCAGCTGGGGAAAGCTCTGCTTAACTTTCTCATGTGCCTCCCTCCAGCACTTCTAAGCACACCGTGCAGTGGGGTGACTAACGCTCTTCTGGGAAGAGTTAGCGCAAAATACAAGAAACCCGAAAAGAATGAACTCACTGTGTGGTTTTGGGGAGTGTGTGTGAATGAAATTCAAACCAAATGTCCTACAGAATTAAGACTGGGTTGCGCAGAAACCTCCTGTGCTAAGATTGTAAGCTGATCATGTTCTGCAGAGAGCAAGAGATGAAAAATGAATGCCGTGGACCCCGCAGATTCGTAGTCACCTGGGAACTTGGGCACATGTGAACCTTACGACACACAAGCAGCCACATTGAAGTCCATGCCCACAATTAATCCTTTTCCTAAATTAGCACCTTGTTGTGAATTATTGGTTTAGTACTAATTCTTGCCCCCTGGGACTGCTTTTAATTCTAAATTTATTCATTAATGTTTATAAGGCTCACTGAGATCTTCCAATGTGTATGGCACTATTGAAAAGTTTAGCAATGTCACTGTAACTCATGCTTGTGAAAGCAGCTGAGGATGAATTTACTTTACATGGCAGACGATAATGGCTCACTTGGAGCTGTTACACATCCTGTTGGGTACATAACAGGAGTGTTATAAATTGTAGCACTGATGTGTTTACATAATAGATGGCAACCACTCCAGAGGTACCATAACAGTCAGCTTAATAATACACATTTTGAAAATTATGTAAATACGTCTATATGTGAGGAAACAAAATGGCTGTAGGAGATAGAAAGCTGACAGTTACTGGTAAATACTGTGTGTTTTCAGCGCTGTATTTTAATCTGTTTATGCAAACATGTCCGTCCAGTAGCTTAACATGATAGCAGAGCAGAAAATGGGTTGTATTCCACGAGCTGTCACTAATGTATACACCAGTGCTGTTGGATGCACTGTGGATGGACTAACCAGTGGGCTGCTGAGTTTGCAAGTCAGGCAGCACTGCTAAAAGCATTCAGGCAAGTTTGTTCCCCAGGACAACTCCATCTTCTCATCCCCCTTTAGGCTGTGTACCTTCACACAAGCTTCCTCCTACCCTTAAAAAATGCAGCCCCTGCACTTCTGCCAGGCAAGTTGCCTGTCCTCCAACGGCACTGTGCATCAGGAAGAAAAGGCCTCCCACCTGTGTTCTCTGTCTCTTTAGCAGTTACACAATTGCTTTTATCATATCTTGCCTTTATTTTTAATATTCTGGGTAGTGAAGTTTCGGTAAGGAATGGTGCTTTATGAAACAATATGAAACTCTCTTCCCTACACCATAACCACACTGCTTAGGGTTGTGCTCACTACGTGTGAAGGGAAATAACAAGTGAGTATTAACTGTAAGCCTGAAACCAAATTCTTGACTGGAGCTATTCTGTGGCTGTTTGCAAAACCCTTTTTTCAACAAAAGCAAAAATGTCTTTTGACCAAAAGAATTTTTTTCCTTTGGAAGGGCATATTTTGAACAAAATCATTCATTTTGGAAAGGGAAAAGAAGAGGAACCATATGAAAAAGGCATAATTTTAATTTTAAAAAAGATAGGAAAACCATTATACAACTTTTTCCCCCAAATATCCTCTTTGAAATGGTCATTTTTATCTGCATTATTCCATAGTTCTGATGAGATGCCTACCATTATGCATTTTATATATTTCCCCATAATTCTGCCACTATTTTAAGAAAAATACCTGTATCACTCTCTTTGGTTTCCTTGTCTGTAAAAAGGAAAAAAAACAAAACTCAAAAACCTAATAACTTTTAAGTATCATAGATAAGCTAAGAACACCGTGAAACTTATTTTTTGTGTTCAAACTATTTTTAGCACTCTAAAAGCACAAGCTTAAGGACAGGAAAATCTGTCAGCAAGAGATCTGTTAATCCTGTGCTGTAATGGCTGTATGACAGTCCCGAACTGCATTCCCACAGCTTCTGTAAAATAAGAATCTTACTGGTCTTTCCATATTTATCTGGTTCCCGTTTCTCTGTAAATGTGTGTGGTTTGGGACCCCAAGGCAGGTTTTCTGAGGAGCAAGCCACATGAAGCTGAGAAATCAATCTGCCTTTTCAGATCTGAGCAGCCCTCTGCAGGGACACAGCCTCGTATTGGGGCTGCCGAGCCACATGGGGCTCCAGGCGTGTGCCAACCCTTCAGCCAAGCTCATGCTGTGGGGACACAGCACAAAGCCCTGTCGCCAGTAGAGGAGTCCTCTGGTCCTCCTTGCCCTGACTGGCGTAGAGAATGTGATTCTTCCCATCGGGTCCTCTGGAAGAGACACTCGAGAAGGAAGAAGTCTGGTGGAGCTGGAATGAGGCACTTTGGAGGTGTAGTCCGTGGACAAACTGAGATTAGCTTGTCAGTTTTTATTTTTCAGCAGTAAAAAATTAAAAAATCATCTTAAGGTGCTAGGGCTGGGGAAGTGATTCACTTCTCCAGGGCTCTTGTGCATCCCGTTTATTCAGTGGACATCTCCCCTCACCAGAATGCAAACCCAGAGTGCAGCTTTGATACCCCCTCGCAGTTCAGTCTCAGGGTATGGTCCCTGCTCCCTCCCCTCTGCTGGGCAGCTCTCAGGACTCTCCCGCTGCATCCGTGACAGGAAACCAAGAAAAACTGTGGAACAGAAAGGTCTGGGCATGAGTGCGATGTCAAAGCTGAGCAAGAGAAGCAGCTTTCAAGATGATATGGTTTCCATGATCCTAGTAAGGATTATTCAGATTTAGACTAAAACTTACTGCAGAGGGCTGATTTTTTTTTAACTTATTGGCCTTCAATAGTGTCTAGGAGCTGAAAAGGTTTTTACTATTACCTTCTTCAGCTGTGTGTTTCAAAATCTGTTATAATACTTTGATCCAGATTTATCCACGATTTTATAAAGTTCTTTCTTCCTTGAGAACTCTCTTACCAACCTACAAGTAATATCTCAGCATTAGAGTAGGTGGCAGACCTAAAGGTTTACAGTCAGTTAGATGAAACCTAGGGGAGGTGGAGAATCTGGATTTCATTCTTATCTGTGTGCACAGAAACTGGGTTAGGATGAGGACATGCTCATAAGATTGATTTTCTTTTCCTGTAAATACAATGGAGGGATGAGTCTCTACAACTACAGAAAAAACCACACCCTGCCATAACAGGATCCCCACCCTGTCTCTGTTCATTCTTTGTGATAAAAGCTCCATGCTGTGGGCAATACAAATTGATTTTAGATGAAGCAAACCGGAAAAGTAAGGGGGGGTGGGGATGGTGAGGGCATGTTTGTACTCTGACTTCCCTTGCTGTCCATTCTAGTCTTCTAGGAAAAGGTCTAGGAACCACATCTCGTTTTACCCCATCAATTGCTAAAAGCTCTTTGTCTCATCAATATTCAGTCCAGCTGTGGGACTGGGACAGTTTCACTTTTCATATGGAATGGTCTTCCCAGAAATATGATTTTAACTAACATGTAATATTTACCATATATCCTTTTCTCATTTATTTTGCAACATCAGCTACCATTTAAAAAAGAGATTTACAGGAAATATTAGTGGAAAGGACAAAAGTACAAGAGTTTCCACCAGGATGACGCTCACTGGGAAAGTGAGAGACACACAGACCAAAAAGGAAAAAAGACATTACCAGGCAAACCCAGCTGACAGGGGCTGACATGACTCTTGCTGAAGTCAAAATGTCACGGCAGGAGAATGAGCTGTATACTGTGATATTTTAACTGGGCTGATTTATGGTAAACTCAAAAGAGTTGCAGAGAGACAACCTCAGAGACAGGTAAATTTTAATCAATATGTAGGTCTTTCTCTTTCCCTCTTTATCATCAAGATATATCATTAGCCTAAAGAGTAACTTTTGCTTTCCTTTTCTCACTCAAGCAGTAGAGAAGCTCGATAGGAGAAAAAAAGCTAATCTATAAAGTTGGCTAAGTTCTTAAAATTTGGTTTTTGGGCAGCACATTAGGGAGTGTTAATTGGGGGACAAACCTTTAGAGTTTTTTCTTGCAGGTCCTTCAAGGTCCAGCTCAGTAGCTCCAATTAAGCTGTTCTGAAGAACAGATTCTCATGACCAGAGTGTCCCTGTCTCGGCATCCAGTGAGGAGTGGGGTTGGCACATGCACATGGTGTCTAAACACTTCGCCTGAGTAACAAAAAACCTCTTTCTCTTTCTTCTCTTCCTGATATCTTTTTTGTGATGATGACTTGGTTGTAACCCATATTATTTTTTTTTAGCATTTTTAGTTGGGAGTTTCAAAATTCTAGGGCAAGTCTGATACTTCTTGTCACTGCAATGCAGGGTTAACTGGGGATTGTAACAATTTTTTATTAGCTTCAAAAGTCTGGTCTTTTATCTTTCCATCTGTTAAAATAATTTTAAAAGATTTCATTTTTCAAGGCATGCAAAAGACAAACAAATTTTATTGTTTGTTTTTTTTTTTTTTCCCGCGAACCCTGATTAAAAAACATCTTTCTGCACAGAATTGACTCAACCTTTGACATCGTGGGTAGGGAACTCTTCTGAAATGTCATGTGACAGGAGACAGATTTAGTACATAATTCACATTTTAGTATGGAACATATCTTTCTTTCCAAGATCTAGCTTTTTCTAATAATTTTGATGACAGCATTTGTCATCACAAGTATATGTAGTACACGTATACATATATGTATATGCATTCTAGTGGGTTAGAGAGCCTGGTGGTTTATGCTTTCTAAAGGTCCTGATGTCTGCATAGTAAAATCTGTAAAAAAAATTAGCTATTGTGAGACTGAAGGAGAGTTGCCAGCTGAATAACTAAGTACTTCTTTGCCTGCCAACCTGTTCAGGGGCGTCAGGGCTGGTGTGCTGAGTAGGACCCTGTGGTGGTGCTGCTCAGTGCTTAAAGCATCTACACCTCTCATTCTCTTTACTTATTTCTGTGTTGAGTACGACACTTTCAGGTTTGGATATTTTTTTGTCTTCCTTTCAATTTTTTCGAGGCATTTAAATACGTTCCCTTTGAAGAAGCTCTTTGGCCTGGCTGCAGGAATTGTTCCTTAGAGGAAGGCAGCCAGTAAAATACTCTAGAAACAGAAGAAAAAAATGAGAAAAACAGTCCCAACGGGAATGATTTACAGGCAATCTCAGTGAGATTAGCAAGTGGAATAAAAGCCAAGTCTACAAAAGGAGGCAATGCAGAAATGAGATACTGATCTCTCTGCAAGAGACACTGCCCCAGAATTTTGGGCAGCTCAACTGAGCACCAATAAACAAACAAACAAAAGCCAACAGAGCTTACAATAGTTGGGATCACAAAAAACTGAAAACAATTCCATAAGCCGTATAAATACAAACTGAGCAGGAGAAACAGCAAAACTTTTGGGTAAGCCGCAGCACACCACACCTCATAAGAAAATTGCCTCACGGCCCCAAAAATCTAACGTGAATATATATTATAAGACCTCCTTAACACTGGCTGACCATATCCTGGTATTTTGTAAAGCACCTTTCGTGCTGGGCCTTGTTTCTGTTCAGTTATTTCTAGCAGTCAATGCCTATATTTGCTCACCATCCTTGTCCCTCCTTTGGCTTTCAAATGCACACACTCCAGTCAGCTCTTACAAGCTGGTTTGGAATCTTCCACTGGGGTTTTTTGTTTGTTTTTCTTTTCTTTTTTGTAAACAAACAAACAAACAAACACCTGCTGAAACTACCATTTTTAAGGATAATGTGTCGTTTATGAAAAAATTTTAATTAGAGAATGTTTTTCAGTTCCAGGAACTTGTGGTCCAAGTGTGAGAATAACAGGTAGGTTTCAGTATCTCCTGTTTGGAAGAGACCACAGGTTTTCCAGATTTAAGGCATGGTGTCTGTTTTGGTTTCCTCATCTGTTAAAGGATCTGACAGTGGATGAGGACTAAATGAAAACCTGGTGTAAATTGTGAAGATAAATTAATTTATATTAAAAAACCACAGTCAAGTCATCCAAAGCAGTATTTGGTGCAGCACCAGGATGGATATTTCTGAGCTACCTTACTCTGTTCCAGATCTGGGCCCTCTGCACTGCGCTCTGTTATACAGCAATGATGAAGTCAGGCTTTGAAGATTTTGCTGAGGTGCACAGCAATGATAATCCAGGTCAGATTTCTTTCCACACTGATAGTCACTGCCCACTGATTACCACTGCTCAGATTTCTTTCCACACTGATAGTCACTGCCCACTGATTACCACTGCAGCCCACTTTTGAATAGTGCTAGTGGTTTGCCCAGTCCGTATTCATAACCACGTAGGCAAAAGCTCCTTAGCTCAGTAAAAATAAAACGGATCCCCAGTTTGCAATCAGCACATCCATTTGGTTTTCTAAGAACAGATTGTTCGGTGCTGCAAGCGCTATTCATAATGGAGGCATTTCCCACACTACAAGCCAGGATCTTTTAACTGGACTCCAGGGATTGTTGCTCCCTGGCCTGCTTTTCCAGCTCAAGGATACGGTGGAAACAGGTCCAGCCTGAGAAAATCACGTGGCACCCCACATTCATTGGCAGCTTTGAAAGCCTCACCTTCAGGGCCAAAATCTGCCCTGTCCGGGGGTCAGTTGTGACCTCTCCATCGTCTGCATGCTACAGTCAGCTCGGTCTTCTTTGCTACTGGTCAGGGAATCACAGAATCATAAAACAGTTTGGGTTGGAAGGGACCTTACAGGACATTTAGTTCCAACCCCCCTGCCATGGGCAGGGAAAGCTCTTCCATGTAGTAAGGGAGGAAAAAAAGAAATGCATAAAAGTTAATCAAAAATTATTTGCTGCACAAAGCAGTTATATAATATGCAACTAAAATATAACATGGATAAGAAACTAAAACATGGATGTCTTTTATATTCAGAATGAAACTTTTCACCATGCTACCCACTAGCTGGAATTGCAAAATTACGGAATCCATGTTGGAATGGGTTGAGGTGATTTTAAAACAAATGGGAAAGGAAAAAACCAGTGAAATACAATGATTTGGAAAGACTTTTCCTGAAAGAGAGATATAGCATTTAGGGTATTCATGATCCAGTGGGACAAATATTACTTCTACTGCTTTGAATAATGACCATTTCTGCTACTTCAGAGTCAAAGGGAGAGCCACTTTCCAGAGCGAATGGAGCTGGGTGAATCACATGGTCTATGGCAAGCTCTGGAGTGCTTAGCAAATGAAGTCATCCAGACAGGATTAAACACAGCTATGTCTCCGTAGCAGAGCCCTGTTTACGGAAAATGAGTTTGGGCAATTGGCTTAGCCTAAGCACATACTGTTCTTTTTTACCTAGGCACATAAGACTTTCTTCAGTAAAGTAGTCCTGGCCCAGGCAGAAAATGTTCCTGGGTTTAGTTCATAGAGATGGAGCTTGTGGGGAAGGGGCTGACCTACCTGTTCCTCTGATTTCCCATAGCCTTGGCAAGCTCCTTGATATATACAGCAGTCTGTGCTGCCTTTTTTTTTTTTTCCTAATGAAATCCTACACCTTTTGAGGTCCCTGTGTCTTTTTCAAATGAAGCTGCCAAGAAACACATGAAGCATATATCAGCTGCAATTAGGAAATGGTGGTTTAAAATTATGTTGGTATTTTAAAGCATAAATATTCTTATTCATATGCATCTAAAATGCAAAAATTCACCAGCTGTGAGGTTTTTCCTTTACTTCAGCTTATGAAAAACTCCAGGGGATCAGGAAATTTAGAGCACAAGAATAGTTTATTTTTATACCTATTTCCCTTGTCATTTCCCTTTCCCATTCCAGTCCCTCTGAGAGGAACCAATTAACTTGAGACATTTTCCACATTCATTAGTATCTTCATTAAAAAAAAAAAGGGCAGAATTGTTTCAAGACTGGTATTTTATGCCCTGTAAACTGTGATAACCTTACCTGTCAGAGTGTAGCAAATAGGAAAAGTGTTAAAGATGTAAAGTCTGCGAATTAATAAAACTGTTAAATTTTGCATCTGCACCTGTATCAAAATGGAACAGACACCATTAGAAAACAGCAGGTTGCTAAGTAAAGTGTACTTTAAGAAAGCAGGTTAGTGGCCATAAATGACAGGGCGATTGTCAATGCTGCTGGAGTTAGCTGCTGGAAAAGAACGTGATTAGCACTTTTCAGTAGAACTGCTGTGACTTCAGCAAAAGTCTTAAACCCTCCTCAGCCATATAAAAAGTCACCGGAATGTCACCTGGGCTGTATTTCACAATCAGAGAGATGGGACTGCGCTATTTGGATGCCATCTGGAGAGCCCTGGATCCACACGGGCTCTGCTGCTGGTACTGCCATGTGTTCCTCTTCTCCCTTTCCCTCCTCTTTTCTCCTGCCATTCAGTTGTGCCACAGCCCCCCTGGCACAACCAGCAGCAGGGGCAGGTATGGGGAGCAGCACAGCACGTGGAGAGGGGGAAGGAGAGCAGCTCCCTTCATGTGTGGGGTCTTTTCACCTGATTTGGGTGGTTGGGGGTATTGCTCTCATCCCAGAATGCTTCTTTCATGTCCGCTTTGCTTTGGACCTCATGCTTCGCTCCTTTGATTCTTGGCCTCAATAGAAAAACACCAGCTCAGTAAATAGTGTAGGAGAGAGTTTCTTCTGCTGTGTACACACAGTTCCCTGATGTTCATCTCTGTATTGCCATGGGCATATCATAACTTCTTGCATACCACCATCTCGGTGCATATCACTTTTTCGCTATTGTTGTTGCTGGTGAATACACTAGCAGGTTCTTTTCTGCTGCTCTTTTTCTCTTTTTGTTACTGAGGGAACTGGAACTGACTCAAGCTGTCCAGCCAAAATTGCATACAATATCCAGAAGCCCTCAAATGGCATAAGATCAAGGTAGATGGGTCTTGAACCCACGCATTTTAATTCTTTATTATTCTAGATATGAAGTCCAGTGCAGATTTTCCCCGCCCTTCAAAGATTTGTCAAATGTTGTAGTGTGTACATTAGGCACTGAATGATAGTATACCTTGGAGCAACTCCAACAGATTTTTGGTTTAGGATTAGGAAAGCCTGTGCATCAGCAATATGTCACATTTCTTCATGCTCCTCTCTGTATTCTTCCCTTCTTGCCATGCTGAGAAAGTTGTCATAAAGCTATCAGTTCCTGCGAGAGTGACAGCAGCCCTTCCCTGACCCATTTACCACACAGGACTCCACAGGTCTGACACTATTTTTTGATGGAGTTCCAGCAACTTGCTCTGTAATTTCTAGCTGAATCTGTTTTTTCCTATTATTAGAGTTTCAAAGCTGCCAAGAACAACCAGCATTTAAGACCTAGGGTTTGTGGCTGAAGTTGAGTACAGTCAATTCTAAAAGCAACTAGGGTCTAGTTGCTGCTTGAACAAAGTGACTGGGTCTTTGTAGCTCCATCTCAACTATTAAAGAGAGAGGAAGAAGAGGGAAGGAAAATTAAAGCATTTAAGATGGAACAGAACTGTCAAACCAAAAATAACATGAAGGAACTTTTCATAATTCTTCATTTGATCTCATCAATCTGTAGTAAAGTTAGAGAGGCTTTTTGGTTAGAAGCCTTCAGTTTCTAAGATTCTGTGTCTTCCAGACACCACTCAGAAAATTCAGTGTGCTGCTATATGACAGATTAAGGTTTTCCTGACTAAATTATCAAGAAGATTACAGCTGCATTCAGTGACTGCTTGCAAAATATTTTTCCTCTGAGGGAAAAATACACTGGTTTTAGGGAAAGGATATGCATATGAATGCTACTCTCTAGGTTCAAACATAGAAGAGAGAATTTTAAATGCAAAATTTAATATGGGAAACACAATAGCTGTTTGAGTTCTTGATAAATATAACATGGCATCACAAACAGCGCTGAATACAGCCTCCACCTCTCACTAATGCTTGCTGAAATAATTTAGTATCTGTTACCACGTTGCCTAAAAGGTTTCATTACACATAGAAGATAAACCTGAGCCAAGTATCTCAAACATCTTCCAGAGTCTGTAAGCACAATACCTTATAATAGAAACCATTTCAGTGCTGCAAAAATATCATGCTTAAGAATGTTATGTATAGGACAGTTCACCTCAGAAATTATGTTTCGCTTTTTAAAATAACATTTTTCTGATTTTAATCAGCTTAATTTGTCAGTCTCCTGTACTTAAAAATACAGGAAACAAGAATTAGACAATGGATAAAAGACCACACAATAACTAAAACAAAATTTCCTTCCACGAAGTCAGAGATCTGAACCTTGCAGGAATATCAAAGTGCTGCATATATTTTCTGTGCACTAAACTAAATATTTTTAAATACCATAAGGGCTTTTAAAAATAAATACCTTAGAGCACTATTCCTCCAAAAATTATTTTTAAGAGACACAATTTTGGTTTTGCTTTCTGTATTGTTCAAAAGAAGAAAAGAAGTTCTGATGTAGTGGAAGCCAGAAAACAATGCAAATGCTGTAGTGTTCCTGTAGAGAAGCAAATATACAAACGCTGTAGGCGAAGATGTACTAAGGTATTGGATGGTAATGGCAGTGAAGGGAATCACATACACCGCATTAGGAAAGGGAAACTAGATGTAAAGCAGAGTCAATCCTACTACATGGAATTAAAAAGATAACCAGAGCATACACATGCCTTCTGCTGGCTTCATCTGTGTCTGCCACACGTCTATGGATTTCAGTAGCTGATGAGTGATATGGGAGACTTTTGCATTTTTATGGCTTTGCTGCTTGCTTGGGGATATAGACTCTCTCCTTGACAGTATGCTGCATGTGAAAGATGGATGCTTGCAAAACCAAATGCTAAATGTCCTCCAGCCAAGCTTAGAGCTCTGCATTTCAATGGTTTCCACGGGGCTGGGTTGAACAGTACTCAGCCTGCTCTATTAGTTAGGGCTATCTATGCCTGTTGCACAGGTAAGAGGGAGTGATAGAGCCAGAGCACTTTGCATGAAGAAAAGATGTCTAAAGTTTGTGCATGTTTTCTAATCTGTAGAATAACAGCTGAGACTGTTCTAATGCCACAGGTGCCTTTGCAGTGGAAAGATCAGCAAAAAATGTTACCATTGACTAGGGACAGAATAGCTGCCTCCAGATTTTGTGAGCCTTTTGTCTCATGAATTATGACTTCAATGATATGATCATTGATCCAGCTCCTACTGAAATCAACAAGAATCTTTCCTTTGACATTCAAGAGAAGCTGGATATAAATAGACCTACAAAGTCGGTAGTCTTTGGGCAATATTACTTTGGCTTCAGATGGAGGAAAATGCAGCCCAATAAGGCTGTAAATATTTCAGGATGGAGTTATACACTTGTGCTGACACAGCAGACAGTTTCTTTTTATCTGGACATAAAGAGCGCTTCAGACAGCTTCTTGAGTTTAGCTGGTTAGAGCAAAGTTTTAAAATGCACAAAACCCTGCATTATAAGTGGCAGATGTACTCCCCGCTGCGGCAGGTCGATGTGAAATAGTGGGGAAGTCTGGGGCTTGAAAGAACTTGTCAATTGCCATGTTGATGGACATTCACTGAAGGGCTGCATGTTCTTGGGGGTTAACTGCAACTTCAGGTTTGAACATTCTGGTACATCAATGCATCAGCAAAACTCTGGTGCAGCCTTTCTTGGAGTTATTGCTTGACTGAACTTGCATAGTGTGGCTGATTGATTCAGAGTGGCTGAGCCTCCTTGTGCCTGAGAGGATCCTTTAGAGAGCCATTTTCTGTGTTTGCTCACATTTCCTGCAGAGATTAAATTTATGGAGTCAGGTTTATTACTAGAACTAGTGAAGGGGGTGGAAGAAACTCACAGATCTTTACACACAGAAAATTGCTGTGGGATTCAAATTGTCCAGCACAAGAACATGTTAGGAGTGGGCCAAGAACAAAGACATGAACAGACCTCTGAAATCCTCAAAGGGACAAGAGGGAATTTAACTAAATGGACACTGAGCTACCTACGTCTGGAAATAAACACACTGTATGGGGAAATAGAAGTATGTGCACGGTGAGGATTGAAGAAAATTCAGTTTCCCTATTAGAAGATCTGGCATGTGTCATGCACTGACTAATGTTAATGAAGCAGACTGTATTTTCATCACTGCCTGGTAACTAGCCATGCTAGCGTATGTGCGCATGCTAAGCCCGTGTGTGTAAAAAAGGATATTTTTTTTATCTTTCTGGACCTTCCCTTCACTGCACAATTCTGGCAGGGTTACTGCCTTTACTTCTGCATCTGCATGACCTCTCCTGAGAGCAAACACTGTATGTGAAAGCTTTGTCCTGAAAATGTTTATAGCTCAGCTAAAATATTGTACGGACACTTAAAAATTTGTCTTACCAGAATACAATAATGTGGAAGCCCTTTTAGAGTAAATTACTGTAGGAAAACATACCCTTCCTCCCCCCACACAACATCAGCACATACCAGTATTACGTATCTGTTCCTGTCTGGAGTCCAACCATACGTACTGCTACATATTGAAATGTCTGTACATTAGACAGTTACTTACATTAAGCAGCTTCAAAAATTACAAGCAAATTTTAATCGCATTCTATGCTTTGTCCTTATGGGCCAGTTCCTGTTATCCATCAAGTCTGTTTTAAAATAGGACGCATTTTTGGTACTGCAAAGTCAACAGTGCTGGAAAGTTGGCAGGTACGCTTGTTTAAACAACATTCCCAAGTAGTCTCCTGGCAGGTGTTTCCAGAGTACTCTGAGCACAATTCTTTGGATGGGATATCTGCCAAAGTACATAGCAACAGGGAAAGAAGTGTTTTCCTTTTACTGCAGTTGGGACAGTGCAGTGTTCTAGATGCTGCGCTGCGCATCCATTTCAGGAGCTTATTTTGGCAGTGAGTCAGAACCTGGACAATGGCAAAACACACAGCATCTTCCTGCCTGTTTAATGCAAGTGAGTTACAGAATAGCAATGGGTAGGTTATCTTCCTGGCGTTGGGCCAGCCTCTGACATGCCTCTTGCCCCAATCTAGTCTTTCAGCTATCTAGAAACCTTTCACCTTAGAACTCCTTTCCAAAGACTGTCATCCTGCAAGGGTTTGTGTGAGTTCAAAGGAAATGTGCATTTCACAGCTGCCCAAAAGAACAAAATGGAAGGGTGGATGAGGCAGGAGAGGGATCAGAGAAGCCTTGTCTACCGGGCACTGAATTTTGTTGCAGCTGAACCTAGCTTTGCTTAATAGAAACCTGTCCTTTAGGTCTGAAAAACACACGACTGGTTTTATAATCCTTCTGGCAGCCTGTCCACTTCTCAGTATGTGTCCTGGACCTAAAATTACTCTCTGTATTATCCCTGCAGAAATAGTCTCTCAGATATGTATACTCTTACCTACATACAAATGCTTTCTGACCTAAAATAGAAACAGGTATGTGGAACAGTAAACAGACATGAAAGGCTAAAGGAAACATTAATCAAAGGTTATGCTGTTTTGAAATTTAAACTTTAATGCTATGCTGAAATAAGCCCTGTTCAAAGACATGGTCACAGCATGTTTGGTTGTTAAATGAGTTCTTAGTAGTCTAATACCAGAGTTGCAGCTGCAGGTGACCTGCACTCATGCAGCCTTGGCAAAGGCTACAGAGAGTGCTCTATAGCACAAAACTGTTTTCCAAAGTTAGGGCTTTCATCTCTAATCCAATTCTAGCTCTTAGTTATAAAGAAAAAAGACAAAAACATGGGTCAAACCAAACCACTTGCATTTTTCCCAAATGTGTAGACAGCTGAATGCAGAAGTTTCAGATGTGACCTGCTCCAATCACTTCAGAACCCTTCACCACTTAAGAAATTGTGTAAGCATCCATATCACCACTTATTTCACTTGAGCTGTTACGGTGCACATGACACCACTCCATATCACCTCCATACTTACACCATTGCTCATCTCCATACTCACCTGCCCCACTGGTTATAGAGTGAGCTAACAATACCTTCATATCTCTTGTTTATGACTTCTGCGAGCTGGCATGGACACAGAAACCTGTAGTACTCTGTAAGCTGCAAGTGACAGTATTGTGTAGCAAATACTGCAGGAAGACGAACAGAGTGGGTGGTAACTTTTTTATGTTTCATTTTTTGAAAGTCTTCATTTCTCTATTGAAATTGTCTGGCACAGAATTTTCAGGTTATTGGAGCAGGCTGTCAGCAAATCCAGCTGGTCTGGCTACAAAATATGTGCACTGGCAAGGACCCTCCTTTGTCCTCTGTAACTGCCAACCTTCCTATTTCACTGATCCTGTCCTGTTTTCCACCCAAAATTCACCTTGACCTGAGCTAGAGACAATCTCTTCTCTAGGGCCTTGGTTTCTCCAGTGAGTTTTGTCTCTGCCTTTTGTCTTCAAAACTAACAAGATCTCTCCTCTTCTGAATATTTCATATGTGACTATTCCCATTACTTTTCTTTGTCTTTATTGTATAAGTAGAAGGGGGAGCTGGTTTTTGTTATTGTGTCTTATATAAGTTAGAAGCATATGCATACGGACAGGGCTGCTGTGGGATGAGGCACTGTGCAAACACTGTATAGCCCGGCATCAGGCACCTTCTTGGCCAGGTGTAAAGGGTGGAAGAGCAGGAGAGCACCAGGACTCAACTAAATTATACAGGGTGGCATGGGAGGTCTCAGCAGCACTGCCCTTATTGCACTATGCCAATACAGACATTGCAGCAAACGACAGTTCTCAGTACACTTTGTAAGAAAAACTGTCCAAAACAAAGCACAAGCAATTATTTCAGGGAAGCCCAGCTCAGACAAGATGTTTAAATCCTCTGTTGTGGGGGAGAGTCTACAGTATCTTCTTTCTAGTAAGTCCTTAATAAATTGGGTTTTATTACTTTGTGTAATAAGTGTTTTGAAATTGAAACAAAGAAACCTGAAACAAAGAAAATGTGCAGTGGATTCAGGGGAATCAGGTATTCTATTCCTAGTTTTGGTGCCTATCTTACAAAACTACTTCTCAGTGTTACACGCTGATACTTGAATAATACCAGGACATTACAATCACATTAGCTAAGCATCCTTTTCTCTTGCTTTGTAGACATATCCTGGTTATCAATCATTTGTTATTCTCAGAGGGTGACATTTGCTCTGATGCTGGCTCTGTCCCCAGGGAAGAGAGTAATCCAAGAAAATAAATATAAATGCTTTAAGTCTGAGTGAGGCAAAATTTAAGCAAATATCTCCAAAAATGTTTATAGTTCTTACCAGTCTATATTGCTCAGATTAAACATAGCGTGAATAATACTAGTACTACTCATAAAAAAACAAAAACAAAAATATCCCCCTATATTCTGAGACTTTATTGGAATCCTAAGCATTTCCAGGTGTTGTGCATGGATTACAATAGTAAGGATAGAAATTTTCCCAGCCTCCCTTTCCTTTTTGTTTTGAATTTTGCTACTGTTGTGAAGGCTAAGCTTAGTGAATATTCATTAGTCTTCCCACAGATCGTATATGCTCACCTTAGTCCACACAAGTTCCATAAACCCACCATGGGCATCAATGCAAACACAATACCTTTTAGTCCTTACCAAAGTAGACCAGATATAGTCTAGTTACCTAAAAACCTCAGAATTACTTTATTAATCCTATAAATCTCTGGACCTCTCAACCAGAAGTTGGATCTGTTAAATCTGACTAATTGTCAGGCTGACGGACATGCCTGGTCAAGGGAATAAGGAATTTTTGGTTCCCTATTAATTTGGAATGGGCATATTTTCAAACAACTGGCCTTTCATTTCTGGGGTTTGCTGAAAACTTTTACTTTTACCTAGTAGGTGCTCCTTTTGGGGAGGATGCATTATTGGTGTGGCTATTTTAAGGAAAATACTTAAACATATGCAATCTCACAGACTTTTGCCAGGCAAACCGACCCTTGGAGATGAAGCTTTGGAAACTGCAAAAGAAATTTTCAGAGCTTTTCAAAAATGTAGGGAATAATGACCGTCACTGTTATAGATAATTTTTGAAGGAGGAATGTTCCTGAATAATTTACTTCCCTTACAGTTCTGGGATAGCTTTCCGTAGTGTGGGCAAAGGTCTTGCAACCAAAATGGAATTTCTGTGAGTGTGGTTACAGCACGCTCCCTCCAGAGAACCTGACAAAGAAAACAGGGAAGAATGTGCTGAGTTATCAGTGTGGGGGCTTTTTTGCCAAGCATACGAATGCCTGTCATCCTTTTTGAACATACACTTCTGAATTTAGTGGGAGTTTATCTGTGAGACTGCCAAATTGCCTACAAGGATTTAGTATTAAATCAACTGTTCCAAGTGCAAAGAAATCACCACATCTTTTCCTCTACTGAGTGCAAGGTGTGCAACAATAATTCAGTGGACATTTTTCTGTAGAAAATAGAAAACACTAAAAGTCTTAGAATAAATTGTTTTCTAAGTCTAGCTGAATGGTCACCAAGTTGTTGGTTTGGAGCCCTTCTTCAGATCCCTTTTGTCTGGAATTTTGTCTAGGCTCTGCTACTAAATCAGCTTATCAGCACACCACTGTGGAGCAGATCCATCTAGTATCTCTCATCAACATGTGTTGCTGTCACATTCAGCTGTCAGAGACCCAAGTATCAGTTCTGACACAACCCCTTTTCTTTACTCACCTCCTGTCTGCTGCTCTACCCTTTGGACCTTGTGACCAATTAATAAAAGGGATAGAGAATATCAACTGGCTGATTAGTCTGTTCCATTGCAAAGAGGGCAGACTTGGAAATCCCAGACCATGCAGAACAGCAACACAGAATAACAAAATTTAAACACAGGAAGAACAACAAAGAAGTAGTATGTTAGAACCACTTTATTGGAAAGCAAGACATGAGGACAAGGCTAGGAAGGTAAAAGAGATTCCAGATTCTTTGGAAGGTTTGCTGTGGCCAAGACTCTCAGGAAAGGATTCTCAGTGAAGGCACTGATGGCAGACCATGTGTATAACGTAGACTGATTTCTTACTGGCTGTTGTTTCCTGAGCTTTGTCAATATACCTAATCTCATTTTTACAATTGTTATGCATGTGTTCTGTTCTGTGACACCACCTAGTTCTAACTATTCCAGGCCTGTTTTAAAAATAGCTGGCATGACCCAAGAATTTGTTTCCTAAGTCAAAATTTGAAATTATCTTCAGATTTCTATATACAAGTGAGAATTGCTGGACTTGAAATGATCAGTTCCTCATAATGTCTTAAATAGCAGATATAGCCAAATGATTGTCAACATTGTCTTTGAGAAGAAAGGTAATGATTATAAGGCAATAACTGTTCAACATTACCTTTTTTTTCAATCTGTTATTAGTTTTGTGTTAATTCTCAGCTTCTAATTTCCTGAACAAAACTAGTGAATATATTTCCAGTATATCCTTCTGCTTTACATATTTTTTTCATGAATACTGGAGCAAATAAATTTATTAATAGCATTCTTAGAAACTACGAATTTTAAGTATTAGGGTTCATCTGCAGGAAAAAAATTTTCAACTCATAAAACCCAATTTTTAGACAAGATAATCATATTTCATCAACTGCAATAATTCCACCTCAGCTCAAAATTATTGCCATGCAACTGAGTCATTGTAACAGACCATCACCTTGCCTCTAAACCACTGCCAATCAGAGTCAAATTAGTTACTGCAAATAACCACTAGTTGTTATTCTGCCACAGAACAGGACAAATATTCTGTGGTCAACGTATCCAAACCATAGTAACACAGTCTTAGAGTTTTCAATATTCAATACTTCACCCAGCTGTCTGGAAAAGATGCAGTCACTGAACTTCAAAAAGCATATGTATTTGAGGAAAACCGAAGGTGTTTGCAATTTGCTTCCAAAATTTTCATTTCATTCAAGCACATGATTTATTGCAAATTATTTACTGGTTCCATTAATGAGAGAGCGAGAGAGAGAGAGAGAGGGAGAAGAAAATGAAGTCATACAACAGCTTCAAAGTAGAAAACAAAGGGAGTGTTGAATGTCTTAAACTACAGTGTAAAGAAATTTCTGTACACAGCACAGGCTTCAACTGGTGCAGGAAAAAGTATACGATGGAATTCATATCCTATCACTTCAATCATCTGGAAAGTAGATATTTAATTTGGTAGCAGCCCCAGTATGCTCTGTAGCCAGTGGCAGGTAGGCACCTCCTGAAAAACCTCATCCACCTCGGAGGGGTTGAATATTTCTCCCCACTGATTAGAGAGGAAGCCTCAGCAACTGAGGCTCAATAGCTCAGACAACCATCTCTCCTAAGGTTAACGTTAGGTGAGATGAATCCTACTTAGAGGAGGGCCAAAATTAGAGGTCAAAGTGTATTGTGTGCATGTTTGTATTACACAGACAATCCTTTGTCACAGGGGCCTCTGGGTGGTGAGGGACAAATGTGTTCATGCCATGGTTGTCCTGCCCTTGGAGTGGTTCTTGCTCTGCGGAGCACAACGACCCTGGGGCCGGCAGCACTGGGAAAGAGCAGCTCGAGCAACAGTGGGCTCACAGCTGAGCTGCACACATATGAGGAAAGGAAGCCATTTGTCATCCCTAGGCCATAGTGGAGAGCCACTTCCTATTAATTAGAGAAACACAGAAATTGAAAAAAATAAAATACTTACGTAATATGATCTCAGAATTGGCTGATTTGTTAATGTAAAACACAGGGTGGGAAAAAAAAAAAGAGGACTGATAATGTGGAACAGTAGGGCATGACTGCTGATCTCATAGGAAAAACATGCAGAAAATACTATTCAAAACACTGGCAAAATGACTTCATGTGAAAGGCAGATTTCTTCTCTTCCAGTGGGCAGAATGTTCCAAAGGAACCTGCACGTGTCTGCATGTGTGCTTTTTCCATTAGCAAGCGCACTGAAGGCTTGGGTATCACAGAGTCCAGTGGGCAGTGCTTGGTTCACACAGTGTGCGTATCTTTGTCCCAGATTAGGAAACTGTCAGGTTGTATCTCAGGTATTTTCCCGCTTGAGCATTGGCTGTAAGGCTAGGAGCATTTTCTGAGTTTTCAAGGGTTGGCAGAGCAAAAGAAAGTTCATTAGCAGATGCAGTCACTCCCCTCCAGCTCTCTAGACACAAATGGTGAGAAGAGCAGAATTAGCAGCAGGACATGCCCAGTCCTTGCTTTTTAAAACTGGAGCCTGGAGCATGGGCAAAAGACCTGAGACACTCCCTATTATTTCACTTACTAAACGTATACACTTTTCATTATTTTTGTAGTAGCTGTGAATGACTGAAGAAACAGGTGTTTGCTCACATACCAAAAAAAAAAAAAAGTTTAACAGTGACTACTCCAGGAAGACATAGTGTGTTGTTCTAACATATGAGATGACCGATATTTTGCATGAAGTGTGGTGTTCAAAATCTTAAATATCATGTAAAATTTTAGCAGGAATTTCTCCATGTGCTTTTAAATTCTGACTGCCCCTATTACACACTCAAGCACTACACTCTTTTGCTTTTACTGGCAGGAAAAGGAGTTTGACAGGGGCTGATCAGAGACTTGAGAAAAAAATTGTTGGCCTCTGTTTCTCATGCTGTTTTTTCTGCCCTCACAAAATCTATAATAAGCCTGGGCATTGAATGAGATTCCACACATGCCAAGAAGGGAACAGCTAATAGAAAGGGATCCCAGATGTCCCTTTGGAGATGAGCATGGTCCTCTCCTGAAGCACCTCTCCATCACTTCGCTGGAGGTAAATGCGCCTCGTCAGCAAGGATTGTATGACCACTGCCTCTGCCACCGCCTTCCTTCCTAGCAAACCTGTGTTTCCTACCTGTGTATTTTTGGAAATATCAGAGCAAAGATGAAACTGAAGTTTTGACCCTTGGCCAAAAGAAAAAAAACCTCTGTCAAGTCCTTTTACTCTGGGTACTGGGTGCTTGTTTGAGCATTGTGTGTTGTTTTGTACCAGCTTCCCTGACGCCTGGTATTATGACACAGAGGGACCTTCGAATTCTTTGGCAAGTGGCAAAATGAATTATTTATTGCTCATAACCGTTACATGCACTGTCTTGCCTCGGCATTGTTTTTGTCTGGATTAAATGAGTATGTTTTAGGTAAAATCTGCCCGGAGCACCCAGTTTTAGGCAACAGTATTTTTGTTAGGTCAGGCACTGAGCTGACTCAGATGTAGCTTACACTGGCTTTGGGTTCTTTTTAAAGAGCTGTGCAGATGCCATGGCAACTGACCCAGGCTGAGAGAGGCAGGCAGGGCATTACTAAATGAGTCTTTGAGGTTTTCAGTGCCGTTCGCTTGAGAATAGCCTGACGCTTATTTATATGTGGCACTCAATCAGGCTTTTAAAAGTATGTTTTTATTACAAAAATGTTTTTGTATAATTTCTGAGCCTTGGCATTTGCAAAGGCTCCAAAGATTGTTAATATTTCACTAGTCCCTATCACTTTGGCAAACCAAGCATCAAGTGCCGTAAGGGATATGGAATGTAACAGGAGTTTGTCTTTCTGTTATTCACGTAGGAAACATACAGTGCATCATAAAACTTTATTCTCAGTCATTTCATTTACCAAGAACAGATCTAAGAGCTGCAAAAGTCCACAACAGGGATCCACGAGAAAAGTAGGAAAGCCAAAGATGGCACACAGGTGTTTTTTCATGTTATGTGGTCTAGAGGTAGGAGCAACATCATAAAAGAGAGATCTGTAAAAAGCAACACCTTCCTGCTTCTGTTTAAATTTAAACTGTGCTGGAAACCATTTTCTCATAAAGAATTGAAATGCCTTCAGTAAAACATTCTCTTGGAGGTGCAATATGTCCTGGATTCTGGTGTGTTTTTACTAGTCAGGTTTGAATCTCTGTTTCGGGCGAAGAAAATTACGTCCTGATGCAGCCCTTTCAGATAGGTTGCTGCCTCCTGACATAGTACACCGGGCAAAATAGGGATTATCTAGATAAGGGGAGTTTCAGAATGTGAATTGTGCCCCACATTTTCTTCTAAGAAAATTTTCTTTGCTCTTTCTCTCTCATTTTGAGAACAGATGGAAATATATCCTATACCTTTAATATGGGGCTGAAATCTTAATCCCAGTTTTATGAGGTCTATTAAACTGATATGCATTATGCAATGTGGGAATTAATCCCAGGTGGCCTTTAGGCAAGCCTGGTGTCTCTAGTTATCAAGTACTTGTCTCCTACAAGCATGCATGTGATCCGTGTGTTTTTCAGCATGTACAGTGTATTCTGTGTTACAATTTAATGAGCTAAAGACGAGTGGAATGTGCACACTTAATCGGTTCAAATGATAGTATTTCCTAACCCGTATCACCAAGAAAGGCTCACAGCTGTTCAGGCTCATTCCAGTGAGTAATAGCTTTCCAAGGCAAAATGAACTATAAAAAATGGCAGAAATCAAAATGTAATTAGAGGCAACTAGTAATCTTTCTGTCTTAATTACAGCACTGCAATTTTCCTTACTTCAGAGAGAAGACTCCTGAGAGAATTTTTTCCCACTGGATTTTTCAGGGGAAAAAATTAAAAACCCGTTAATGTTTTCTCCTTTTCCCTGTTGTGTGGTTTCTTCCTTTACCCTAAAGACTGTCAGGTTCATGCCCTTTTAATTTCATTGTCTGGCAACATGTTAGCTGTGGTATGGAAGTGACAAAGGAAAATTCACTGGTTTTGAAATCTTAAGGAAGAATTGGGCAAAATTTTAAAAGAACATTGTCTTCATTACTGTAGAAACTAGGGATTTATCATTTTCAAGGGAAATTGCTTTAAAAGTACTTGAAACTACTTTTATGGAGCAGGGTATATTGCTTCATGTATTTTGAAGTTGTTTGATGTTTCTCTGAATTAGAACTACCCTCCTTCTATGCTCCTTACCCTTTATATCCCCCTTCTGTCATGTTTCTCGAGTGCCTGTTTTTGCCCTGTGCTAGGCTGTCCATATTCTGAACAAAGTTCTTCTCTTTTTTTCCCTTTTTCATCTTCTCCATTCTTAGCCTGTCTTTCCTTTTCTATAATAAGCTGTTTAATCCCGTGGGTTTTCTAGAAGGGAATGTTGTAGGTATGCTCTGACTGTCCTCTCCAGGGCTTGTCCTTCCATCTCAGATGTCTCTCTGCTCATCAGAACCCTTCCACAGCTTCATTTGGTTCTGAGGGTGGGATTCACTCAGGTAAACACAGGTGTCCAGAGGCATTTCAAGGCCTTAGGGTATTCTCTAAGGCCTTCAGTTATCTGTCTTGCTATCTTTCATCTGGCCCGTGTCATTTGATGATGTCTTCACTATGTTTGGGTAACTGGATTGGTTCCTTTCAGACCCTCTTGTTCTTTTCTGGCAAACTTTGTTCTCTGTGACAAACACACAGTCTGCAGTCACAAGGCAGCCTGTCAGATGTCTCCTCTCTGGCATATGTATTTCCTGGGAAACTCCAGCTGTCGTTCCCCTTGAAAATTTTTTCACAGTATCAACTTCCAACACTGAAAGAGTCCTAGAAAGATGAATAAATCACTCTGTCACATCTAGGTTTATCCTTTGATAAACCATATTTACCGCAAGGATATTCAAGAAAGACAGACAAATTATCACCCAAACTTGAATCTGCATCCTGGTTTATCTCAGCATGCTTTTCATAGGAGGCTTGGCAGAAGGACACTAATCTTGGTACTTTTCTTCAAGTGTTTATTGTGCCAGACTCTTTTATAGAGTCTTCCAAAGGCACTGTACGCCTTTGCTAGCCTGTTGTCTATCTCTTGGTCAATCTTACCATCTGAGGAAATGATGCTTCCCAGATAGGTGAACTGCTGCACTGACTTGAGTTCTGATTCACCTATGGTGATGCGGGGGTGATGGAAGGCTTCCTGAGGTGCAGGTTGGAAGAGAACTTCTGTCTTCTTCAAGCTGACCTCCAGCCCAAAAAGCTCAGCAGCCTCTGCAAAGCAGGATGTTAAGCGCTGCAGAGCTGCTTCTGTGTGAGCAACAAGGGCGGCATCGTCAGCAAAAAGAAGCTCCCGGACAAGGTGATTGAGGGTCTTGGTGTGGGCCTTCAGTCTCCTGAGG
>VWZG01004791.1:156976-179356 GCA_013396735.1 Grallaria varia | reverse complement strand
GCACAATAAGCAGGTGTATAATACTGTTCTTGTACTTGTGTGTGTGCCAGAATTCGCTCTTGATCTGTCTAGCCACTGGCTTCTCCCCTGCAGACTGACTGAAGAAAAGCAAAATTTTTAGGTCATCATCTGATCTTGTGGGACAGAATCACAAAATGGTAGAAAGAAACACTTGGCTGTGAAGACAAGCAGTCATGTTTCCTTCTAGGTTTCTTTCTTTTTTTTCCACTTTTTTATGTAAATTTGAAGGCATATTTTGTGAAGCACTGTAAAGGCCTATGACACATATTTGTAAAAGAGAGACTGGGAGCTTGGCTCTTTTAACTTGTGCTAACACAGGACAAGCATGAGAAAGTAGAAATTACTTTTTTTAACATAACAGCCTACTGTTAGGGACAAGCTCAAGAAGTGGTTCTATGGGAATCTCTTAGGGTTTAACAAGACCAAGTGTAAGGCGCTGCAAAGGGATCAGGTCAGCCCTGATAACAATACTGGCTTGGGGATTAACAGATCGAGAGCAGCTCTGGTGAGAAGGACTTGGGGGTGCTGGTGGATGAAATGCTGGACATGAGCTGGCAATGTGGGCTTGAAGCCCAGAATGCCAGTTGTATCCTGGGCTGCATCAAAAGCAACATGGCCAGCAGGTCAAGAGGGGTGTTTCCGCCTCTGGTTAGATCCCAGCACAGAAAGGACATTGACCTGTTGGAGCAAGTCCTGATGAGGCCACCAAGATGATTAGAGGGATGGAGAACATCTCCTGTGAGGAAAGGCTTAAGAGAATTGGGTTTGTTTAGCCTGGAGAAGAGAAGACTCTGAGGTGACCTAATTGTGACCTTTTAGTACCTGAAGGGAGCCTACAAGAAAGATGGAGAGAGATTATTGACAAGAGCATGTAGTGACAGGACAGAGGGGAACAGCTTCAAACTGAAAGAGAGTAGGTTTAGACTATATGTTAGGAAGAAATTCTTTACTGCGAGAGTGGTGAGGCAGCGAAACAGGTTGCCCAGAGAATTTGTGGATGCCCGACCCCTGGAAGTGTTCAAGGCCAGGTTGGATGGAGCTCTGAGCAACATCTCCTGGCAACGTGAGCAGCTGAAGTGAACCTCCCTCTGTCCCTCGTTTTGCTGCAGACCGCTGGCCTTTCTTGGCAGCTCAGCAACCACTTGCTGTCATGGAGCATCTCCCCAGTGTGCCAGGTGGCCAGCAGGCAGTCAGCGCTGTCTGAGGAATGGTGGAATTGTGTCTCTTTGCAGGGTTTGATAACTGTGACATTTTGCAAAAGAGCCCAGAATCACCAGGGGAAGCACTTATAAAGCAACAGGAATAACTTTCTGTAGCGCTTTCCCAGACTTTTCCAACCTCACAACTCTCTTGGATTACTTTTCCCTCTTGTCTATCTTTATTGTCTCAGGCACTTGGGTAACCACTTCTAAAGTCCATTGCTCAAAAATTTTTTTCTGATTTGCAGGGAGTTTAACCCTGCACATAGTACAGAGACAGAAATCAGTCTCCAGTTAAGGATAAAGTCTCCCCCTTAACCCCCTCATAAGCCTTTCTTTAACTTGGGCTTTAAAGCATAGAGGAGATATGAAGAACCAAGTTCTAAACTCTGAAAAGGATAAAAAATGCAACTTTGCTGGGAAAATGCTTTCTAAATACCTCAGCTCCAAATACAATGAGTAAGAGTCTATGATAAGTTTTAATTCACTCTAACACAAGAGTTAGGTAATACCATTCATGTTAATGATTGTTGAGTCAAAATATTTTCTGTGACAGGTCAAAAAATGGTTTTGCGGCATTTCCACACAGCTGGAGAAATAATCGTACAAGCAAAAGGGCAGCAGCTGTGACATTTCAAAGTCTTACTAGGAAAGGAATTCTGGAAATGTAACAGATGTTTTAAAGTCCCCATCATCTGTCCAGTCCTCCCCATCTCTTTCCCTTTCTTGCCTATATATGTATTAAACAATAAGGAAAACAAATTACTGATATGGTACAGTTCTGGCTTCCAATTTATATTATTATCTGATATTGGAAAAATTCTATCAAAAAAAAAAAAAAAAAAGAAAGATGGAGCTCTTTGTCTTAGGGTTTGGATGTCTCAGCTCTAAGTTTTAAACTGTTCTTTAAGAACACATAAAATAGGGACCCCCATTTGAATACAGTAATTCCAGGCTCTGTTGCAAAACAAAGGCAGAAAGGAGACTTCCAACTGGAAGTGCGCAGAAGCCATTGACTAACTTTCAGCCCACCAAACAACTGAATGGACAGCTTGCTTTTTTCAGCTTATTCCTAAGTCTCACAGAGCATACTGCTTACATACACTGCAAAATGAGCAGTTTCTTGAGAAGGAAACACCGATTATCCTGGCACTGCAAGTTTGACAACTATGGATGAAGTGCAGGAAAGGAAAATGATGTAGTGGGCAAGTGCAATCAGCATAGTGATTTTAGGGGCAAATTTTTCACTGACTTGCTCTCTGTCTTTGGTAATAGTTTGAGTTTGAGCAGATTTTCTTGAACCATTCCAATTCAGAGCATTTTTCCTCACAGAAAAGGCACATTATTTTCAGTTTGCAATTCTTCAGCAAAAGAAGAAGAATTTATTCAGCACTCTTGAGTGTTGTTATATGTATTTCACATAACAGCGTTACATATTTCACCTGTATTTCACCCCCTCAGCAACAGTATAAGGCACAGGAATACTGACCAGCATATGTTTTGTCATTCTTAAACCTTGATTTTCTTCTTTGGTTCATTATGAAACATCTTTGCACTTTGGGTGCTCAATTTACCATCTTCTGCAGGTACTTTTTCCATGGCCACCTTTAACAATAAACTCCTCATGACTTCAAGAATTGGCAGCAAGAATTGTGTGTTGGGCAGAATCCAAGCAGAGCACACAAGCACTCAGAAAACAGGAACACTGAGCAGATGACAGTTTTAGATTTGCAATCTGAGATCCACTGCTTTCCTTAATATCATCTAAAAATAGCTAAAGGCATTTCATGGTGATTTTGGTGTACTGAAGTATGAGGCTGCAGCAACAAAGGATATATTCTGGAAGGACTTAGCAGCCCTGTGCAGAGACACGTTCTTGGAGCTCAGCTCCTTTAGGCCTTCTCAGTCACAAACTGTCCAAGATTCCTATTACTCTCATTGGTACCAAAGTGAGTTTTGGTTTATTCAGTCTGGAAACTTCTTTCTGGCTCCTGCATGGATGCTGGGGCTTTTGAAAATCTGGTCATTTATTTGAGATGTTCAGCCTTTCTGAATGGCAAGTAGTTATTTGAATACATGTTCATATAGTCAACACAGCCTGTGAATAACCCCCCAACAACACAGATTAGACACAGCTATGCCCAAGTAGAGGGAATCTTCTGATGCATGTGCCTTTTGTCATGAGGCATTATACAGAAGGTCTACACTGGGAGGGTCTGCCAGATGATCCCCATTAGCCCAACTCAGTTTGGTCTTGCCAGGTGAGCTCCCACCAGGAGATGTGGTTTGGCACCTTTTGCTAAGTGCACAGAGTACATGGCAAGGCTGCTGATTCTGCTAAGGTATTACTGAAATACCTAGAAAGGAATTCTGCTGTAATGTAAGTTGCCTCACGGTTACAGTGTTCACCCAAACTTACCTCGTATTCTTTGTCTTCCTGTACACCCACTGCTGAACTATGCAACCACCCTCACTTATACCACATCAAAATGCCTCGTAGGAACTATGTAGATGAAGCACAGTCAGCTCAGGCTGCATTCAGGCAAGATTAAAGTGCATCTGGCCGAAAGGGGGAACACTTTGAAGAGTTGACCAAAACACTGTCACCACCTTTCCTCAAAGATATATAGCCCTGATTCATCAACGTTATGGCTGACTCCTCGTGAGACATGGATGAGAAAATTTGCTGCAATTCCCAGAAATGTTTTCTCTCACCTTCAGCTGCTAGGAAACTCAGTCATTTCCTTGTGGATGAATATGTCCCAGTGGATCCTACAGTTGTCACCTCCATCCTGAACTCCTGGAACGGGGGTGGAATCTGAAACCTCTGAATAGATCTGGAAGGTAGCTGCTGCCTTTTTCCATAGCGTAAGGTGCTTTTAGCACCACATGTCTGAACTCAAGTCCCTCAGCAGGCTTCCGCTTTGTCTCAGTACCTGTTTACAGCCTCAGCCACAACTTTCAAAGCAACTGAAGAAATGGCAGGGGCAGCTGCACACCTCTGATGTGCTTTAGATCAGAGGGGGTCAGGAAAAATGTATGAGAACCACTTGCTATATCAAGCTGGTTTTACTTTGCATTGTCTGCACCTCTTGCCAAGGCAATCCTGCTATGGAATGCTCTGCTGGAGGCTAAACATTTTGATGAAGTATTGAAGTTTTCCCTATGTGATTGGGTGGCGGAGGAGAGGAGCTAATTTCCACATATGACACAATTCAACAGCTGTTTTTATTCCATGATCCCTTGTTCCTTTCCCCCACCAAAAAAATCCAAACAAACAAAAAAGCCCCAAACAAATCAAACCTAAAAAAACACCCCACAGCTTAGTGAATGTTGATCCCACAGACCATATGCAGAGGCAACCAAGGACTTTACTATTGCTTTTGATGTCCTGCGGAAGAAATTCAGATAGTACCTTGATCTGTTTAGGATTTAAGCCCTAATATTTTTTATATTCAGGCTCTTTCCAACTTCTGTTACTTTTATTTCAAGGGAGGCCACAAAGGTTTTCAAGTACTCTGGTTTTGAAAACAATTTGAATTCTGAAGTTCAATGAGTGAGGCATTCTGAGTGCAGAAGTCAGTTCATATGGTTTATTCACTCGGCTATCGGTGGAACACAATTTGTTTCTGCTTCAACACTGAGAAGTTCTCTGTTGCTTCAAACTCGATTTAAGGTTGTTATGATATTGTATTTCTGATGTGGTAACAAAATGTTGGAATTAAGTAAAGCAACAGTTTCATTTGGACTGAAAACACAGGAGGGTGGAAGGAGGTCGTAGTCAGAGCTCACTTCTAAAAAGGTGAAATAGTTTAATATTTAGGTTTATTTTGACAAGTGGCTAATTACAAGGGAGATCTGGTTAAACCACTGTAGAGAGGGTGGTTTTTATACAATTTTAAAGAGTGTGAATAAAAGTAAACTAAACTCCATCAAAATGCACATTTTTCTTTGGAAAAACAGGACAGCAAGGGTAGACAGAGAAATCTTAGAAGAAAGTGAGGATAACACAGACTTTTACTTCACTGAGGCCAAAAGGCATGCAAGAGTAAGTAAATTGCATAGCAAAAATGCCTTTGTTTTTCAAAATATAAATCACCCTAGAGTCAGTATTCCTATCACAAGCAATATTCATAGGCAAACTAGCTTGCCTACAACCTTTTTCCTTTAGAATATCTTATAAATCAATGGCCAATATTTTACTTGACTGTAAGGATGAGACTCAGATTTCGGAGATGTGCTTGAGCCTAAGTTGTGAAGCACCATTTGGGAAATAGGGAGCTGCTTTGCATTAATCTGAGCTATGGACCTGATTGGAATTCATACGACACAAAGCCAGCTGTAAATCTGTGGCTAACACAGGTCTCTGTGGAGAAGAAAATTAAAAGCTCACTCACACCAATCAGGCGTTCTTGCATTGGTTGTTCATATAGCAGAAGAGCAGTTGTGTGTCTGTAATACTCTCCCCCAGTTTCTCTTACCATCACTGCTCTGGCTGCGTTTATTGCTGTCGAAAGGATATACACTGGCAAAAGCCTTGCTATGCTTTAGGACAGTCTCACAGCCTAAACTGTACATCTGATGAATGCAATTAGTTCACAAAGTAGAAGAAATAAATGCTGGTAGGATATCACGTATGACAGTCAATGTTTTGGAAATAGGACCTGCCTTTTGTTTCTGTGCTTTCGGTGTGTCGGGCTAGATGGTCTTTGGAGATCACTTCCAACCTCGGCTATTCTGTGTTTCTATAAAGAAATGAATGGTTTGCTCTACTCTCATGTATGTCACAACTGCAAGAATAAGAGAAATTATAATTCCAAACTACCAATCTTGTAGGAAAGCTGGGTAGGTAGGCAGGCGTGCACATCCAACACAGGCATTACTTGTAGGAGTCATTCATGGAAAGAGCCACTATCCTCTTCATAGCGATTATTGCTGGGAAGAGTGGGCAGCACAGAGAGCTTAGGCAACGCATTTGGAGTGAGGTTAATGAATAACATTCACACAAACACTTCAGCATAAATGTCTACATTCCTGTCAGACTGAAGGCAGGGTTGTTTTTCCAACACAGACCCCATGAAGCTGAAGCCGTGGCTCTTCCTGCCATGTGTGGAGGAATTTCTACAAGAAAAAGAGCCTGGTACAAATAGCAGAGAAGCTCGAAAAGAGAGAGAGATTAGTTCAAAACAAGAAAGCTGAAGAATCTCTCTCCCCTCATAGCCATGGATTAGAGAATTGCTCTTTCCTGAGCCCACAGCCAATGAGAAGAAGCAGCTGGAGCTATACAGACATATTGTCTGCCCACACTTTTCCTACTATTCTCTTTCAGAGATTCCTGGAATATAAATTCCAGAAAAGACTATTAGTTGATTTAGTCTGACACAGTTTTTTTTCTTTTTTTTTTTAATTCTGACATAGTCCAAGCTTGCATTTAGTTGCAACACACTTCCTCAGTCTGAAGACAACAAGAAATGCAGAATCTACCACTGGCTGGACCAGGTTTTTTTTCCAGTGACTAGTCATCCTTCCAATTTGTAAAAGAAAGTATGTCATTTGACAGGCATCTCTGTTAAACTTCTGGTCATTTATTACATATGATTTCTTTCCTGGTATTTTTTCCAGATAAACATAATTGGTGGAGACATCTCAGTCCTATTCTAGACAGCCATCTCCTACTTTTGAAGGTCAATTTATCTATGGCAACATAAACCAGGAGTAAAGCTGTCCAACAGTGTCCATGGAAACACAGCATTGGTTTAACTCAAAGAATTCATTTTAGTTTCACTTTTTACTTAGCACAGAAAACTCTCCCATCACCAGCCTTCTGCAGAGAAGCTACATCGTTACAATACAACTAATACATGAACATGTGCATGTTGTTCTGCCCCTTGCCATTGATCCAGCCTTGTTAGACTACAACCCTTTTGTCATGCAAAAGGGTTATAGCTGTACTTTCATTGTACTTACATTTGTTTTTGTACAATAGCTAGCACCCATGTCCTTATCTCATTCATATGTCTTTGTAACAGTCAAAACTAATAGTTGATGAGAAAGTCCTGAGGAGAACAAGGAAATGCCACCATTCCTCAGTCTCTGCAGGTGAGAATTTACAGCAGTTCCAATAGTTTGTAAGCTCTTCAAATCTAACCACTGGCCATTTACATAAGATAATTTTTAATGGATGTGGAAAACATCAAGAAGAAATATAACTCAAGCAAACAACTTTAAGTGGCAACTTGTTTACAGTTATCTTTGTAATTCTTTTCATCACCAGCTGTTCTGATTAATTTTTGAACTCTGGCACAAAAGCTGCTGTGTTTTTGTAAGAGGATAGCAATGGCAGTTATTGCCAGTGCTTCTAAAACCCAAAAAGTTAATGAAAAAATAAATGGGGCATTTTTTTTTGATGGGAAATCTGCATTATTTTGAAGATTATATTATTTTTTGTTATTATTACTCAAATATGGATAAGATTCATCAGGGCAGTCTGAAATGGGACATACAGGGGGAAGAGGAGCGGCAGTAAAACCAGCAAGATAAACACTGGTGAAAATTCTAAATATTTTTTAAATATTTTAAGGAAATGTGCTTAAGGAATTCAATGCCATTCCCTCTCAAATCTTAGAAAATGTGTATTTATTTAGATTTCCTAAGAATTCTTTGCCAAATCTCAGTCCTTTCTAATGTCATGAACAAGGAGAACTCCTGGGGAATAAGGAACTAAGCTGGTTTATCCAACATATCCTCTTAGGGAAATCATAAAGAATGTTTCTTGTGTGACTTCCTTAGTTCAGGGAAAGCTGCTATATTTGCTGCTTCCCTGTTTTCCTTCCTTTGTAGAGGAGCAACACAGAGGAGTCATTTCTCAGGGGTGTCACAAAGAATGAGTACACAGATCCAATGACTGTAGCTCACCCTGAAGAAAAACAACATTCCTGATCAGCTGAGCAATATGAATTGCTTATGCTTCCAGCACAAGAAGAGGTCTTACTACTCAGTAAGGCTTCAGTACTTTAGGAACAGTTACATTGGAAATTATAAAAGGACTCAGAGTAAATAGCAGTAAAATAGTTATAGTTCCTGGGAAAGGGTTTAGTATTTTTCTTTAGTACTAAAAGTGCCACCTTATTAGGTGAGCTAAAGGAGTACTAATGCCTTCACCCTTTCCAGATGATTCACACTGAGTCCTGATGTAGATTGACATTAGCAAAGGTAAATAAATCCACAGATAACTCTCTCACTGATTTAATCTAATTGGTTCTGATTACAAATCAAGAACCTCTGAGAATGTCATGGTTTGTTCAAGGAGGAAGGTTGGACATCTTTGAATTTTGCTGTCTGTATTTTATTCTTGGCCACAGCTCAGAGGTAGACCCAGCCACCTGTAGAACTAACTGTGCTGGCAATTCTGAAAAAGTGTTTGAACTTGAACATAAACCTCATTACAAATGTCAGTCAGTTTTAAAAATGCGTTTGTGTTGTTCTCCACCTGAAGAAGACATATGTGTACAGCACTCTCCTCCTCCCAAGGAAGGCCAGGTGGCACTGTTGCAAAAACTCTCGCTAACTCTGCTAATCTGTGTGTAAACTGATCCTCCAGGAAGAGCTGCTTATTGTTACTAGTGAGGCATTTTTTAATAATTTTCCACAGTAAAACTTACTTTCCTTGCTTTAATCTCTCTGTGAAACCATTGTAGCTAAGTTTGCTGCCACAGCAATCAAACAAAATATTGTATAGTGCCAAGATATGCTACAAATGAATTCTTAGCCCATAATTCTCCAAGAACATCTTTCCACCCAGTCAAAAAGGGTGGTGCTTTTTTTTCTTATTTCGCTTGGCAGTCACTTCAACAACTACTTAATTAAAACAATTCCACTGTAGACTGTTTTGCCTGAACTTACTTTACTGAGAGAAATGACACATACTAAGAGTCTTCAAGCACATTTGGAAGGTATTGTACAGGAAAGAAAAGTCATACTATGTGAAAGGCAGGACAAGTTTGTGAAAGAGAAAATGAGATAATTATCAATTTGTTTCCAAATATCCAGCAGCTCACAACTTTAATTTTTTTTTCTTTCAATTTTAAGGTAGGGAAGGATTTTCCCATTAGTTGTATGCATATTCATACAGAAGCATTGCCATCAGTTTGAACAATCTTTTTGCTGTAGCAGATGGTAGAGACACTAACTCTCCTGGAAAAGGCAATGTACAACTGAAGGACAAGATTCACTGACTCAAATGGGTCTCATCTCTCTTTCTGCCATGTGGTGCTGCTGGTTGTTCTGCAGGGGTTGCCCAGGGGGCTGTTCTGGGGGCTTTGGAAGGGGTGTGCTCCTGTTCCTCTCGAGGTAACAGTTCACCATCACGGTTTCTTATGGATTTCAGTTATTCCCCTATTAAAGGACTGCTTAATCTAGATAGTAAATATACTAGTCCCTTGAATGTCAAAGAGAGTTACACAGGTCCTCATGTACTGTGGTGAATAGTTGTATCACTTATGCAGCCACTGTAACAAANAAAAAAAAGGAAAAAAAAATCCCAAAGCATTTTGCTATGGCACAGTGCTCGGGAGGAGGGAACTTCTGCGTACAGGGAAGCTGACATGTGGAAAGAGTTACAAACATGACCCTGTTAATACTTAATCCATGTACTCTTCTGCCCAATTTTCAGTGCATTCCACATGTGAGCTGTACAACACTGTTGTACTGTGAGGCTGATCCCATAAAAAATGCTTCCTGCCCCTTTCATAAAGGTGAAAGTATTCTAAGGGTCTAATTTTCCAGCAGCATGGACACTTAGTAGCTTGTTCCTTGCAGAACCCTTTTTTTGGCTATTGAAATCGTAACTCTCTAGCCTATACTCATCTGGTAAGAGCAGTAACAGAACTGAGATGTGGCCATAAGGAATTTATTCCTCTTTCTTTCCTCACACAGCCTAACCTATGTTCACAGTAGCTTGACGTGACAGGTGCTGCTGCAACTGCAGATTTTCCTGGGGCTCTGTTCAGATCTCTGATGTCTGATAGTCTTTTTGCTCTTGCTGCTTTTCTAAGCACTTAAAAAACAGCTGTCATTATCGGGCCTCTGAAATGAAATTCAGATGTATGAAGATTTCCTTCATCCAACACAATGAAGTTTCACACAGAGACTGAGCAGAGCCCGCTGGTGCATTTCAGAGGCTGACAGCAGCCCAGGAGCGACGTGCAGTGCTGCAGAGGAGCGCTAGGTTGGTAACCTGAGGTCACTGAGAACTGCTTAACTGTGACCACAGCCACCCCCTGCTATTGATAGTGTTTCTTTCTACATGGCTGGAGAAGCAACTGTTTATACAAATAATGTTTATCGCACTTTTACCAGGAAATTGCCTAACATGTATCAGAAGCTGAGGGTTTTCAAGTTGAGCTCATTTCGTTTCAAGCCAACCGCTGTTTCTATGCTGCTCAGTGAGCAGAACCCATTCAATTTTAATTTTGCTACGAACAAACAAACAAGTATAACTAATAACATACGCTTTAGGAAGACTCTTCTTCCTAGAGCAAGTTGTTTGTCAAAACCCTTTCCAACACAGAGCAATGAGCAAAAGTTGTTCTAAAAACTCCCACGTGACCCTGGGGAGTGCTGTGCTCCACTTACAGTGCTGTCCTTTCCTTTGGACCACAGGCGTTCTGAGCTCCATGAGCTCTCGCCTACCTGGGTCCAACCTGAGTTCTACACCGTGGCAGAAGTATAAGAATCATTGCTTGGGTTGGCTTGGTGGTCCACTCTCATCCCCACACTAAATTGCTGGAGGAGACAACCCACTATACCAGAAGCAACTGTTGGAATGTATGAGGTCAAGCTAAAAAAGATCTTTCCTTCGGAGTTGTTTCCTGAGTTAATACTAAATAGAGATGGCCATCTGTCTTATGTAATAAACCGAGATCCCAAAATGGAGATTTCTACAGACCTAAGATGGCCTGTAGGAAAAATTCTGAACATTCCAGTTAGCACTGATCTCCTACAAATGCAGAAGGAAACTGTGTTTGGAACCGGACTCAGACTTTACAACTTGGAGCCCATCTCCCAATGGTTTAGATGAAGGCCAGAAATGGCTGTGTGCTGTGGGAGGAGGCATCAAGCCCCTACCAGCTGAGTGCTCCAAGCAGCCCAGCTGCCTGTGTACCATAGCATGAACACGGCAGGGGGGAGCCCACTAAGAAGTGTCTGCAGTAAACTGGTTTGCAAAAGCTGAAAGGAACGTGCATGCTTTGTAGAGCAACAGCAGAAGGTTTTTCTGTGGGTGCTGCAAAGAAACCTCTAATTCCTATCTAGGGCTGCAAATGCAGCCTTTGCAAAATATCTGTTAGGCTTTGAGACCAAAGTTCACACTGGTTCCTGCTTATCGCCCGGTGGCTTCCACACTTAATCAGCACCTGCAGCTCTCAGTTGTCACCACTTCTTTCACACCTGGAAGCTCAGATTGCCAGTCTATGATTGGTACTGAGTTACAAGTAAAAGTGGTAATGCTAGCATGCCTTAGATGAATCACATCTGATACTGCAGATGTCTTGTAAAGAGTCATCAACATGAACACTGAAAAGAGAATGGTGTTTGCACCTGAAAGGCAGTGTAGGAAAAAAACATACTAGAGATATAAAGTACCCATATCGTTTATGGTGTTTTTGACTGGGGAAGTGAGGTCTGCCTTATATACCCTAATAGATAAATCTTATCCACACTGCGGGGTAGTTATTATTACTTCCATATTGCACAGGAGAAAACATGTCCACAGAGGTATGAGTTGTCCCCCAGTTTGTCCCTTCACATCTCACACACAAAAGTAAACAGCAGAAATAAGAATAAATACACTTCCTTGTTTAAAAACCTCAGTGCCGTAAGCAAAGCAACTATTTCTTTTAGGTCATAATGTTCACTCATGAGAAAAGAAATTTGCCTGTTCTTCCCTGGCATCTTTTTCTCCACTAGGCATTCCAGCTGAGAATCTTTGAGCACTTCACAGTATTTCTCTTATCCACAAGCATCAGTAGGTTTCCTCTGATTCTTAGAAAACTTTTGTGGCTCACTGAAGAGAGGAGCAGATTGTTGTCAAGAATGGTGTAACTGTGATAATTTGTACCTTAAGTGGTTTATTTCAATGCAAAAAAAAATATTTTTTTTTTGAAAAACACATTAAAAAAAAAGCTTTTTGCAAAAATTAACAGGGAAAAAAATACTTAGGTTCCTCTAGTGATTACCTCCAGTGGAAGATTATGAGTTATGTTTACTTGACTTGCAGTTCAGTGAGAGGGAGATGTATATAGCTGTGTAGAAGAGGAAAAATAGTACCTTGCTCCCTCCATCACATCCATGACCTGTCTGCCTTCTGACGTGCCTTCAAAGACACGGTTTCCTTTGCCTTGACATGGGTGTACAGTGAGCAGAAAACAGGAAGGTAACAGAGCTTGGCTCTGTGCTCCAGGGAGCACGCAATAGGACTACAGCTGGTACCAGTTGTTGTGGCACATGGAAGGAATTGTGACTCTCAGGGAATGTTTTGTGTGACTGAAGGTTTTTAGAGCCTGAGTTCGAAATTATTGGGCTGACAGTCATGTCTAGCTTGGTGTGGGGAAGAGAAGGAACAATATTTGAGCTGCCTGTGCAAATTTATTCTTTGACAGATTCTTATTGTTCTCACCAACACCCAAGAGGATGAACAATATCAAAACTAATCAATAAACAGCAGGTAGATATCCCAGTTCTTGAAGAGTCCAAGAGAGCACTTATTCCATGTTTTTCTGTGTAGAAAATCTCTGATGAAAAACCTCTTGTCAATAATTGTTGACAATATATGGCTGTGGCACCAGCAAACTTTAATCACAGTATTAAAGTGCTAAAAATCATGTTCGCCTTTTAAATCCTCTTGCCCGCTGCAGAAAGGAAAGAAATTAAACAATGATCTAATAGGTGTTTCAGATTACCTTTTTTCCTTGAATCTTTTTTGGATTTAAGAAACTTTACAAGAAATAACAGGTGAAATATTCCACAAAAGGCACGGTGGGTCACCCATGCAGGATGGGCAGGGGCATGTACCCCAGCATTTCTTTGAAGGGCACAACAACCCAAAACAAGCCTGTCAAACCCTACCAGCCCAAGGTGCTGCCACCTCACAAGCCATGCACTGGGCTGAGTGGGCTGAGCAGGCAGTGGCAGCTGGCAGGAACTCAGAGAAGGCCAGAAATAGCTGCAGGGACACTGAGAGGGAGGACTCAGGAACTGGAAGGAGCAAAGGAGCAGAGGAGATCGTGCACTGATGGCAGAAGGGAAGACAGGACAGAAAGGAGATGTTCTGACACTGAACTATCCTGCTACAGTTCTGGGTTATGGTAAAAGTCTGCCGGTGTTATAGCTTCCCTTTTAGTTACATGGAAGATAGGTCTTCACTACACTCAGCATAGGCTCTGGGTTTGGGTGTGTAAATCGGCCTAATCAACCTTTGTGCCCTCTGGATCTTCCAGGAGAGTGTGCCAAGCAAGTCTGGGAGTGGATGACAGTGTGGCATTCCTCTGAGAAAATGATCCAGCCCCTGGAAAGAGTGGAAGAGCTCGCTGACAGGCAAACCATGGGACAGCACCAGCAGACCACTCTTAGGGGTGAGTTTTTGTTCTCACTGCAAATTAAGCACATCTTTACAGGAAAAATAGGATCTATACACCCCTATATGCCACTAAGCTTCATAAGCAGATCAGAGAGGAGTGGAAACAGGCTCTGTGCAGGAGGCCAAGCTCATTCTGCAACACCAACCCCAGTACAGATATCCCCTGCCACCACCACCCACACATAAATAACTGCAGTCTTAGAACAGGTGGGACCTCAGTGCCACGGTGTTTCTCCAGGACTTTACATATCAGCTTATCGCCACATCTGAGAATACTTAGAAACTGGTGAGGGCAGTAATGGAATGGAGACCAGCCTGAGCTGGCACAATTTATTGTGGTTAACAGGGCAAATAAAAAAGCCGTAAAGTATGTTATGCTGCTCCTATTTCACCACTCCCTTTATTCAGGGCTTTGATTAAAAGGCACTGTATGAAACCCAAAAGTTTTACCACTGATAAATTAACTGAGTGTGGTTGTTGCTAGTTGTGAAACTAATAGTCATGATTATTTTCGAAATGAAATGTTAATGTGCACACACAAACACAATTTTGAAGAAGCAGCTTGTTAAGTCCAATATTACCATAGTTTGAAATAGCAGTAATAGCAAAGATATTTTAAAAAAATTAAAAATTTTAACAGCAGTCTGTAATTGACACCCAGAGGAAAAGTCAGTGGGGGCAGATTAAAACATTCAGAACAAAGAAACTGAAAGAAAGGAAGGAAAGATGTAATAGAAAATAGGAGAAATGAACTGAAGGAATGGAAGCAAAAGAAACCAACAAAATGAAGAAAGGAAAGACATGTCAATTCAAAACAGCAGGCCCTTTAAAGGAAAAACATTGAAATTATACAAGAGTAATGTCATGCAGACAGCTGTAAATTATTTTTCATTTGTGATGGAGACTATGGAAATTGATTTTTCATCAAGGAAAGAAGAGATGAAAACCAGACTAATATTTATGACAAGCAAATATATACATCAGATGGCAAGTACTATAAAAATTCTTCAGAAAATCCTGTGCACCTTCGACAGGACCTTCTCACTCTCTAAGGAGCACCACTTCTGGGTACAACATCCCACCCTGCTGCATGGCTATGTTGTTTACCCCACCATAAAGTCTACATAGTCCTCAATTTCTAAGCATTATTTTGTCATTAGATGGGCAGAAGTCCCTCAGGGCAGGAGGGCTCCAACTGCTGCATAATTCGGAGACCAAACTATAGTAGCACTGGACAAAATGTGTACTTGTTTATACTTCAAAGCATGTGAAGATACACCACATATTCGCTCACACCCTCATGTCTCATCATTCTCAATCGTGCCTCAATTTGTAGTAGGAAGGAGAATTATCAAATCCCTTGCTCCAGCCAGAGGTCACCAGAGACAAAAAAATATTCTTACAGACAGGACAAAGTTGAGCAAGAAATGTTATATACTTTTTAATGGAAGGGAAAACTGACTTTGAACCAGCAATGTGCATTTGTCACCTTACTGAAGTCAGTATCTGGGCACAGGACTTGGGGAATTGATACTTCAGAATTGCCAAATTGAGAGAAAATGCATGTGTTATTTCTCCATAGACAATGGAGTCAATCATGCATCTTTTATTAACATCAAAGTATCTAATTCTCAGTTTAGTTAAGGAATATTTTTAACATTGTAATATTGACAAATGGTAATAAAATGGGTGTAAATTGCACTGAAGTTTTCTCTAATAGCCCTTATATCGTTCTAGTGATGTAGGGAGCATTGGACGTCACTGAATCTGACAATTAACAATCTCTCCCTGATGCTTGCAGAGGTCTCTGTTGCCCTTGAAGTTTGTCCATACTTACTCGATGGATTAGGTATCCTTCACACCTGAGATTTTCAGGTGAGCACTACGTAATTTTCACTGCTGTGTATTAGACTGCTACAGCCAGGGATTGGAACTATTTATGGTATCCCAGCTAGTCTGGCCTAAATTGTGAAGGGAAATGCCTACCCGACATTCAGGGCTGGTAGGATTGCATGGAGAGCATCTTCCATCTGAGGAGATGTCCCACCAGCTGGAAGATGTGGGAGACTGTATGTGCACAGACTGAAAATGGGGCTCACAGGCTAGTCTGATGAAGGTCACAGAAGAGGAAAACCACAAAAGTGAGTTTTATTAGTCAGTTATTTGCAAGCCACAGTTAGCTCATTTGTTACAGGGTCAGCTCTGTTGGAACAATATCCAACTCCCAAGGCATCCTGGATCCTCCTGAACTATTTGCTTCTGACCTCTAAAGCACAGTAGCCACCTCCTGTGACCACAGATCATAAAGTTGCCTTGCAGATAAAAATTATGGAACCATGCACTTCCTTCCTGAGAGGAACAGCTGTGCTATCGCAAATAAATTTGTTTAAAGATCGCGGTCAAATGAGCCGGTTTAACATCGTCAGTGTACTGCATTCCTGACTAACACAGACATGATCTTCTACTTGCTGGGGTGGGAGGATAGTTTCCTCAGTTCTGGGGGTTTGTGGTTGAAGTATTGGATTCTTCCAGATTAGATTTGGGGATATATTCTATCATAGATTCACAACTCCCTTTTGTTCCTGTGGGAAAAATGAAACAGAAGGGCCTCTGTTATACTACTGAAGTTCTTTGATAGTTTCAGATGTGTTCTGAGGCTTGGCATCCAGTGTTCAAATTCTTTCCAATGAAGAGCCTATAAAAACAAGCTTTGATGATAATAAATACTACAAATTATGTGGTAATGAAGACAGGTTCCACGGGTAACCATATTTTTGAGCAACTTAAATTATCTCCGTAGTATATCTGTAATAATTTGTTTCCATGTCTTTTAAAAATGCCACATCATCTAGACTTAATTTTACTCATTCTTTGTACCTATAAAAGCTTCACGACAAAAGATACAACACGCTCATGGAAGTGTGGAAGGTTTCCCCCTGGCTCAGATATCCATCATGAGAAGTACAAGAAGGTGAAGAAAACAGTATGAAGTCTCCAAATGCCCTTTGCTTTTGGAAAAACAGAATGGAAGTTTTCATTTAAAAGGTTGTGTGATGAGAGTAATGGCGCTTCCTGACAGAAGCACTGCAGGAGGATATCTCTTCTGACACGAACGCACTTCTGCTTTCACTGTTGGGGGGTATTTATACATACACAGTAAAAGCAGAACAAGCCAAGTTAGTGAAGCTTAAAAATGGTTGATTTGCATCATAGCTAAAAATCAGAGATCATGTGAACCGCAGTGCCCTGAGAGTCCTGTGCTAATCTGAATAATATTTCAACCTTTTATTTTGCTAAGTGTCATTCAGGAGGTTTGTACAGAAAGCTTTACTAAGATAAATCTTGGAGATAACATTATTCTTGTTGCCTCTGATGTATGCAGGAGTTGATAACAAGCTGATTTCCTCCTTCTGATGGATGATTACACACAACAGATGTTTTAATTTGATTATATCTGTGAGATAAGCATAATGCTGTGTTAAGTCCAAACACTATTTATGAGTTTTCAAAACATTTTACAATGAACGTAACCTTTTGTAAATGTCCTTGCTTGAGGCTGCGTGCATCCTCATAATGGTGCAAATCATTATTAACAAGTTGAAACTGGTGATTATGCAAAAGAAGGAAACTGCATTTAACAGTAGCTGTAATTCTGTGCTCTGTGATAGCCTAAATTAAGAGAGAAACACCAGGCAAGCAGAGATATGAGGCACAACAGTTTCACACTGCTCCAAAGAGGACGATGTGTTCTTCAGTGAATGATACACAAGACAGGCAGAGCTTTTATCAAGAATGCTGAAAGGCCAATACTCCATGCCAAGCACCCTCAATTTGAAAATTAGCAGGGAAATGTCAGTTTTGTGAACAGAGCGCTGCGGGGAACAGAGGTTTTGAGTTTCAAATAATACAGGCTTACAAAATTTGACTTTGGCTTGAACTGAAATGCCAAAATTTCCCTGAAAAATAAACCTCTTGCTTCACTGCAGTGAAATCAAAGCATTGCATGTTGTTCCCATGTCCTTTTTTTTTATATGTAACATGGAGAAAGAAGAAAAATCAAAACTAATTGCCTGTTTTAAAACAAAAGCTGTACTGTATCATACCAAAACCATCAAAATTTCAAGTAGATTTCCTATTTTTATTTTGAAAGTAGTTATGAAAAAACTTATTCAGAGTCATCAACGGTTTTATTTGGTCAAACTACTTATTCCAGCTTTGTTGTTAATAGTTTTGTCAAGGTAGTATCAGCATTCTATGTGCCTGATTGCCTTGTGTCATTCCAAACAAAAATCACAGGCAATAACTCCAACGACTGGCAGTCAGTAAAGCATCTTGTAGCTTACTTCATATGACACATACAATTCAAAGAGCATTTTCTTTAGGATTCATGTCATCTAACAACAGAAACCTAACAAGTAAATGTCTGGGCTAACTATGCTCTCTACCATCAGCTTATGTGTCTAGACGGTGTTCAAAGTATCTAGATTCCTTTCCATCCTTTGATGACTGAGGGAATGTAGAGGACCTAATAGCCTGCTGCCATCATAGTGGCAGTTCTGTTAGTCCCGCGTCTGTCCTTCATCCTTTGGTTCTTGAACATGATCTGGGACTATTCCACTACAGCCTAACAAAGCAGACTGTTCCTTTAGATGGCAGAAAAGGTGGTGGGTTGTCTCAACTATCTCCTGGGACTTCATTCCGAAGTCAACTTTTAGACAGCTAAAGTAAGGCAAGATGTCTTCTACATCTATCAGCTTTATATAGGCACAAATATTACGATGTGTTAATGAAACAATGTATGTGTTATTCAATTCTGAGTTAGTGGATCTGGGAACTAGCTTTTTCTGGGATTATTAAACAAAGCAACACTGAAGTTAATGAACTAATCAAAATAATTGCTTTGTTGGGCACATCAGCAGTTCTTGACTGTGAGTATTTGAGTTTTGAGTTGAGTGTATGTTAAGTACAGTGAAACAACAGCTTTCAGTAACAATGCAAGTTTTGTAGAAGCTTGAAAGTGTTTCTCTATGAGAATAATGCTGTGGTTCTCATGGGATTTTGACATAAATACTATACTGAAAGCTAAAAAATAACTGTAATAGCAAAGAGAGATAATTTATACTCAGTAGTTTTTATGGACTGTTTTAAAAGCTGTACCTGAAACAGCAGCTAGAAGTACTTGTCTTCACTAGGAGGCCCTGAGATACAAGAGGTACACACTTCTGGGTATGTCTTTTTAAGGCTCAGAAATAAAACGTAATGTTCAATGCTTCAATATTTTGCCTTTCTGAGTGAGGAACTGAAATTTGCTGCCCCTTCCTTACCCTGTCAGGCTGGAGTTGATAATTTGCATCTTTAAATTGCCGCTCTTTGAAGGGGCCTCTTTCTCTACCTCAGTCAGGCTGAGGTTGAATACACACAGTTTCAATCTGAAAGTAAGTAATAAACTGCTATCTGCAAATAGGGAACTGGGAAGTATGAAAAAAAAATGGAAAGAAATTACCAGCTTAGTCTTGTTTTATATATTTTGGTTGTCCAGGAAATCCTGGTTAACCTGCATTTGGGCCCTAACAGGGAGGTTTTATAGTGCTCAAAAAGACAGAACTGAGCTTTTGCTAATAAGCCTGTCTGGGACAAAACTGTGAACCAAATTGAGGTTACTTCCACATAGGCTATGGGTGACAAAGTTACTACTCCTCCACTGAGGATATCCAGAAAGATATTTCTTCCACCCCAAAACTTCCTAGTAGCACCTGTCACTCTCATGGGTTCTCTGAACATCCAAAGTGCAGCTGTAGCACAATCCCCACTGCATGATGTATCTGTGAAAATAAAAACATGGAAATATCAGACTTCTGGAGTCCACCTGTAGCAGATTCCTCACTTAGTGGGTAACAGGTACCATATCACCTCATATGAGAGAGAGGGGCTGTGATGCCCAGGTGCTCTCAAGGGTGGGAGACTATTAGACCTGAGTACAGCCATTCCCAAGTCCTCCATCTCCTGCAATCCCCTCTCCTACTTCCAAATGTGCCCACGTGGGAGAAGAGCCATGGCACTCATGTGAGGCAGAGAGAGGCAAATTAGGCAGAGGCCAGCTTGCCAAGTCACACCTGGATTGTGACAGCTTTGAATAGTAACATTAAATGTGTGTTTAATGGCCTTTAAACTTCTTTGTCACGTTGGAAGTTAGTCACCGAAACCTAACAGGAGAGTTCAGCATACACAGCCAACTTTCCAGGCAAACAGCAGCTCTGGCACCTGCAGCTTGACAGCTACAAGGAGACAGCAACGTACAGCCCAACGGTATATACTGATGGGGGTTGAGAAATGCTTTTGTTTAAGTGGATACTGAAAACACAGTCAAGCTTATAGCATAGAAATAGTGCACAGGAGCTGATAAGAACACTCCAGTCTGTGCTTAAAGGGAACCCCAAAATTTTTCTCACCTCTGGAAGGTGGTAACAGTGTTTGAGTGAATCTTGACTATATTTAAAGGCTGTGGGGGAGAGGAAAATGCTCTTGGAGAGGTTTATGAGATTTTTGCACCATAAACTGAGACTGCATGGTGAAAATATGCATTTAGGGAGTTTTTAAAACTAAATTTACATAAAATCACAATGATTTTTTTTTTAGCGTCCGTTATAGACCAATTAAATTCTTTATGCAAACATTTCCAAATTCAAGCCGAGTTGATCTGGGACAGTCAGAGCATGATTACATATATTCCCCTTGAGGGCTTAGCCCTTTTTCCAAAATACCCAGTTCTGTATCTCTAACTAGTGCTGTAACTGAGACAAAAGCAAAACACCAACGTTTGAACAAACACCTTCAAATTATCCCCATGTGCATCAGTTTGCCCTTCAATCAATGCCCAGCCATTTAACTCAGAGAGGAAGGAAGACTGTGAGCCAAAAATGAGTCTCAAGACAACTGCTGGTTATACAATGGCTGGATTTATATTGGCAGAAAGCTCCAGCCTTATTCAGATTGAAAGTCTAGTGGTTCTTACGGTCTCTGACTGGGCCATACAAAGCTGGCATCACCAGTGTGGCCTTACTCCTGAATCACAGGTGTAATTTCTCCCTTCTGGAGAAGGCAAAATCTCTCATAAAAGCTGCTTTGGGGAGGGATGGAGAAGAACTTAGTCTGTGTCACATACACAGCATTGGAGACCAAGCAGGGCTCATCCAGCCCATTTGGGAGCAAAGTGCAAAAATAAGAAGCAGGTGACAAGTTGTTCCAGCCGCTTCAACATCTGCGAGATGAGCGCCCAGCCAGTTTGTGTGAACATTTCCTGCTATTACCCTGATTTCAACCTCCCCTGCCCTCTGCTTAAGTTTATCTGGGGGTTACGTCCTTCTTTCCGACACCGGCTCCGCAGAGGGTGAAAAAGGCAGCAGCAGCATCGTTAAGGTCAGGATGCGAGAAGGAGCTCTGGAAAGTCCCCGCACCCCGAATGACACCGCCGGGTCTCTTTGAACTCCTAGAGAGCAGGAGCCTTCCAAGCTGGCGGTTTCCGCTCGACCTTGAGCCTTCCCCGAGCCCCGGTGCAGCGCCGGGGCCGGTGCACGCCTCGGAGGGGAGGCAGGCACGGCGCCCCGAGCCGCACGTCGGAGCTGGCCCCGACGCGCTTGTGGGGGGAGAGCCAGACCTGAGAGGGGCCGGCCTCTGGCAGATGATTGACACCAAACTGGGTGAGGTTTCATGTTAAAAGAAAAAAAAAGAAAAAAAGAAAAAAGAAAAAGGGCGAGCGCAGGGGAGGGGGTGGCTGCGGGGAAGGGGGGAGAAGGAACTACTGTAAGAGCACGAAAGTCCTGCCCAGCTGTTTGCGAAGTTTAAGATTTCCTGTTTCCCCTGCAGCGCCGAAGTGAAGTTTTTCAGTGAGTCACCCGCGGTGCGAGCAGCGGAGCGGCGCAGCCCCGCTCCCCGCCGGCCCCGCCGCGGCCTCCCCGGCCGCCCCCTCGCCCCGCCGATCCCATCCCATCCCATCGGATCCGGCTCCGCGATGACTCCCCTGCTGCTGCTGCTGCGCCTCTCGCTCTGGCTCCTCATGGGCAGCGCGGTCCCCGCTCTGCTCCGGGGTAAGTGCGAGCCGGCCCGCGCTGCCGCTTGACAGCTGCTGGGGCCGGAGGGGGCGGGAGGCGAGGGGCAGGCGACAGGGGCACACGGTTGCTAAGAAAGTTTTGAGGCTGGAAGCGTTTCGGGAGGGGCGAGCGTGTTTGTTGACGGCCCTGCGGGAAAGTAAAAAGGGAAGAAAGGACTGGGAATCTCGGGGTTTCGCGGCCAGCGTGCCGTCCGTGGAGGGAAGAAGGGGGAGAGAGGAGCGGATTTGGCAGGAACTCCGCAGGGTCTGCTGGGGCCGGAGGAGCCCGGGGAGGGCATCCCGGCAGCTGCCTGCTGTCGCCGGGGGAACCGCTGCCCGGCCCGGCCCGGCCCGGCCCTGCCCTGCCCTGCCCTGCCCTGCCCGCAGCCGCCGCGGCAGCTCCCGCACCTGGCGCCGGGGGGACCCGCACCGTGTGCCGG
>VWZG01004791.1:22254-156957 GCA_013396735.1 Grallaria varia | reverse complement strand
GGCGGGCCCCGGGATGGGACCGGCTCCCCCTCGGGCAGAGGGCTGGCCCGTGCCTCGCGGGGGCACGGCCTGAGCCGATGCGTGCCCGCTTCCAAAGCACAGGGCCTGCGCGTGGCCGCAGAGCCCGCTCCGCGGGGATCTGCTGTTGGTTACCAAAACCGTGGGTTTCGTGCGTGAGTTGCTGCCAACAGCGGAGTGTAGCCGTGACTGGGAGCGGTGGGACTGGGCAGCAGGCGCTCCTGGAACACCGGCTGCGCACGCTGTTTGACTCACTCGTAATGACACTTTCCCTTCCTTGCTCTGCTTTTACCAAGGCATCCTGAGATAGGTTTTGGAAGCTGTGGCTTGCAGTATTCTTCGTATCATAACTGGTAATGTACTAAGATCTTCAAATTCCGCTGCAAAAACAGCGTCCCTACCCTGAGAGGCTTTCTGTCTGCCCTACCATTAGTTACCCACATCTGTGAAGTAACATCTGTAACAGCAAGATTAGGCCCTAAATCATGTTACAGCACAACTGGTGAACCTCAAGAGAGAACAGCAGATTGCAGCAAAACTGCATCTGAAACACTTTTGAAGAATTAAGTAGATTTCTGACTTGTGATATCACATCTAGTTTTAGTCTTCAGGTAAGATGTGCAGACAACTGGCCTTCTACAAACTTTGCTCTGTGCCCTCTGATTCTCCGCTGTGGTTCATTCATGGCCCATAGTGATCTCAAAATTGTGGCTGTAACACAATAACATAAAGTAGATAACCCTTGGGTAGCTACTGCCATTAGCTATGTGAAGTTATGAATAACTTCATGCTTCATTAATAATCCTGTCAACGTCAACAGGTTTTACATACCTGCGAAGTTACTCATGGAAGCTTAGGGCAGAAATAAAAACCATGTAAGAATAAGACACTATGGTGTCCCAGGGCTCAAAATTATATTATTTTTAATTTGAAGTGTGTAGCTGCTTGTTGAATTTTGATATATAATTTTAGTAGTTTTTATTAATATAAATCATACTCAGCTAGTGATGACTCATATGTTGACACCAAACCCAAATTTTTGTGGATTCCCATCACAAAAAGACCTTACATGAAAATGCTCCACTTTTGTTAATCTTGTGTTATTTATTATTATACCTTTTTTCCCCCACTCAACCAGTTAGAGACAGTCTCAGAGGACAGGTAGATTTTTACAAGTGGACATAGGTTATGAGTTTGTTCTTCTTTCTTGTCATAGGTCCAGTGAGGAAGAAGTATGTAGATTGGTTACAATGCAGCATTTTTCATACTGATCTTCATCTACACTCTACAATAACTAAAACTGGGTAGACATGTTGTCAGATAATCTATCCTATAGCTCCAAAAGTTGTTTTAATAATCACTGTAGGGTTATATTGTGAGTACGACAGGACGAGTTGGTCAGAAAACAACAGTTCTCTGGGGCAGAAAGTGTGAGGTTTGGTTGGGAGTTATCAGACATCAAAATGAAAACTAGAGCTGCCAAATGTTTTGGGGAAAACAAAACCACATGAAGCAAAAAAGAGCTTACTTTGTAATAGCTCAGCAGTTCAGTGAGATTGAAAAAGGAGAGACATCAGTCTCAGGAGAGTTCAATTGCCAGGTATGCCTACTAACCAGCTGACTCCTGTTGGATAAGTTAGTAAAGCTCCAGCTAAAATTTCATTTCTGATTCTGGGAAAACCCACAAGTTCATGAACAGGCTCAATACAAATGATCTGCTTTGAAAAAGATGCTTTCATGTCCTGTACTACACACAAGTAATTAAGGGTTTTTTTCCCATAGAGAGAAGGGACAAGGTGTGATTTTTTTTAATTATTTTTTTCTTTAATTACTGTGAATGCTCTGTTGAGTATTTAATCAGTAAATGGCAGCGCAAACCAGGAGTTGCCCACATAAGAAATTGATGCTGCTCTGTCCAAGTGCATATGAATCTGTAATTTATATTTGGGTTATCATAACTAGAAATTTGTTCCTTGGAATCATCTGTGCAATAATTGTTCATCTCTGAACATCAGGAATTTAATTTCTCCATTCAGCCAAACTCTACTTGCCTTACTGTGTCTTTATTATTTTAAAAGCTGTATCATAGTTAGTTAGTTTTATAGCGTGCAAATCAAATTTAGAGCTTCAGATATTTGCAAGAGGGAATTAGGGGAACAAATACCTTGTAACATGATGGAACATGTTTGTAACATGATTGAGTCTAAAATGTATTCCTACCCCCAATTAAAACTGGCAATTTTTTCCGACATTTCAGAAGAGAAGTAGGAATAGATCAGAGATATTATTGCATTTTCTTCTATTTATGGGGTATTCTTGGATTCTAAGGCTTTTATACCTAAGACTTTGAGAAACACTTTTATTTAATTGCTATTTTTGGCTCCTTGGCATTAACATGCTTCTATATTCAGGTGTTGAATTCCATATAGGAACGGTTTCTATTAAAAAAATGATGAGGCAGATCTTAAGCTACTGCAAATGAAAAAAGAGGGGCAATGGAATAATTCAGATTTTTTCATATTCATAATATTTTTCACTTATGTTTTATGAGTGTTTGCTATTATATAACCTACATTTAGCCAATCAACATTGCTTCAAAGTTAAATACGCCTTTCTGGGATGAACTGTTAGTTTCAAAGATGCAGAGTCTTATAATGGTGCCTGATAAAAGTTGTCATTTTAACAAGTTTAACTCAGAATTTAGGAGCAAATATGGTGTCAGGCTCTTACCAGAAGGAAAATTCCTCCCTGTTTGGTTTGTGGGGGTTTTGGTGGGCTTGCTTTTTGCAAAGGCTTTTAGGAAGATGCTCCTTTGAAGGGAAGAAAAAACAGAGCATAGTATCATTGTAGCACCAGTTGCTGGAGTTTCCGATGCTTTTATTTCCTCTGCAAGATATTTTTAAGGTGATATTTTTTTGCGTTTTTAGCATAGGAACCTTTTTGTCAGTACTGTATGTATGTGCTACATGTACTTTTCCAGCGTTCTTTCTCACCTCTCCGACCTCAGAAGAGCTGTGCCTTGCTTTCGGTATAGCCAGAATGAGCCAACCAATTAGTGGGGCCTAAGCTGTTACTCTTGGTTTTTATGTAACCAGGTGCATTTGTATCAGCTAGGTGTGAAACATTGTCATTGGTTAGGTGACAGGTTTTGGTCTGAAAGCATGTGGTCTCCGCACTGGCTGGCATGGCTACAGGTGAGAATTGGTGGCACAGGCAGGGCTTCCAGCCACCTTTGTGGTCCTGGGAGCAGCGGGAGGGAGGTGAGTTGCTACGTTCCTGTTCTGCCCATGGTTCTCACAGTCCTTCTGGCGCCTGGCGAGCAGAGGAATGAAAGGGTGTTGCGAGGAGGGTGGGAGGCTGGTGGTGCATCATCTCCTTCGCCGAATAGGAGCCTTTTGACTCAGGGGAAATACCCAGATAGGCACATCCCAGAGAGACTGGGTGGTTTGTATTGCCAGAGCATTGCAAACTCAGTAAAATTGACTAAGATATCACCCAGTCTGTGCAGATGCTGGAGAGTACAAGGGATTTCCAGCACGAAGTAGTGGGGAACCAGTACTGATAAGAAAGAGAAAGTTGGCTGAGCCCTAGTCTAAGAGATTTAGTGCTGAGATTTTGGTTTACTTCCTACATCTTTAGCCTTAAATTTTGTTGGTGTTAGAGGGGGTTTTGTTCCTTTTTTTTTCACTACACAATAATGGGAACCGGTTTTTAAACTCTTAAATCAAGAATAAAGTAAAAGGTGATGACAAAATACTTGTACTTTTTTTTGAACTCTAATTCTGAAAGATTAAAATAGACTAAAATAAATCAGAGAGAGTATGCTTTGTTTTTGACAGACAAAGTCCTTTTGAAGTTTAACTTCACTGGCAGGTGGAAGTGATAAGTTTTGGATTAAGAAACAGTGGAGAAACTTCTAACTACAACAGATTTCACAGTGAGGAGTGGGTACACACACTGGGACAGGGCATTGTAGTTAAGGCAAGTGCCACTGATCTGTGTGCCACTGTAAGCAATGAGTCAATACTAAATATTTGCAGAACTGGGTTCTCACTGACCCAGCTAAGTCTTCAACAGTTGTTTTTCATATCATGTCTTCATTCTGAGATAATGACAGAGCAGCAGCACTGGCATTGGTTGAGTACAACCATTTATATCCTACCGCCTGAAAGAACACAGGTTTAGTTGTGTACAGATGTTTAGGGTAAGATACCTAGAGACAGCAGACTGCTTCAAACGCCATCCGCTGATGGAAAAACTCACCTAGAGTAGTAGTCAGAACTAACAAATCTCACCAGGAGTTGCTCAGTTCTGTTTCTGCTGGTGACAGCATGCTCTCATTTGTGTGTGTCCATTAGCTTCTAAGGATTTAAGCTGAATTTTAATTGAAGCATGTATGGAGAGGACTGCCCTGCAGTTCATATGGATTAATGTCCATTTGTTTGCATTGCTGTAAAGTTTAGCAACTGATTTAGATTTTAAGAAACAATAACATTAACAGTGTCAGGGTAATACTAGTTGTGGATTTGTCCATTTCGTGCCTTTTTTTTTTTAATATGCCCTTTCCTTGCCCTTTCTCTTGTTGTGAATACCTTTGTAATTGTTACAGCTGGAACTACCTGTCCTTTTTTTCTTATGGGTTTCAAAGCCTTTTCACCTCTGGGAAGATCATCTGGGGAAGGAGTAGTTTTCCTTTGCTCAGACAACTGGTATTTAGCAAGAACTTCCTGCTGGCATTCATCCCTGAGTTAATCTGGTTAGAATTAGAGTTGGTTGAGAGTTTTTGACACTGTTTTTCATGGGAAAATGCTGATTTGTCAAAACTGAAACAATTTGTGGAAATGTACCAGTTTCCATTAAACTTTCATCAGGAAACTTTTTCTATTTTTTTCCTTTTTTTTTTTCTTTTTTTTTTTTTTTTTCTTTTCCATAGTCCACAGTGGAATTTCTGATACAGAAAGATAGAGAGATAAAGAGAAATAATCATTAATCAATAATTAGAGTAATCGCTGGTGAATGGAAGAAGGGCAGGCTCAAGTGCATGGTCTGACTCACAGAATGCACACTTGAAACTGGAGCTCCCCCTATCCACTCTCCCCAGGATCCTGGAGGGCTGTCACTCTCTTGCTGTGCATGCATGCACAGACATCCCCACACTCACCACTTCAAATGATTTTGGTTTCACTCTGGTTGTGAATAAGAAAATGTGTGAAATGTTGAAGCACTCTGTGGAGCGGGAAGAACATTTTCCTGACAGTACTTTTATCATTGACCTGTAGCCATGTACTCATTTTCTCCTTGTTGGGTTGGAATGGCAGTGCTCTGAATGACTGGTGTCTTCTAGCCTTTGTTTCCTATCATAATAATAAGCTGTATTCAGAAATTTCTATCATGCAAAGGAACCACAATTTTGATTACTAACAGTCCTCATAGTCTGATTCCAGTATTCCAGCTCTCTGCTCACCCCAAGTAGTATTTTTGCAAAAATCTGACTGAAATTAATAGATTTCAGGAACATGTAGAAGAGTCTGCTTCCTCACTCTTAAAGCACCCTTCAGTTTATAACCCGGCCGATACATGACTACAGTGACACCTGGGATTAACATTGTGCCTTTGAAACAGCAATCTGAAACCAGAGGTATTAGAAAGCTGTCTTCTATTTCCTACTGTCCTCTGTTTGTACCTAAGGACTTCAGCCCACACCCTCAAACAAGCTTCTGGCCTGCCCTGTAAAGAGAAATCTGAGGGTTTAAGGTTAAAAAGAAAGTTTTATCAAGCAGCCAAAGCTGTAAGTTCAGCCAGTGATTTGAAAGTCACACAACATTCTTTGTAGTTTGTTTATAGGGACCAATAATACAAGTTTGAAAGATCACCTCTGCCCTCTGTGCAGCTGATCAGTTCCTCTGAAACATTGCCCATGAACTTAATTTAATGCAGCATTTAAGCTCAGTTAAAAAAACTGGTCTATGCAGGGACATTAGAAAATCTGTGTTTTGTTCCCAAGGCTGTTGTGGCTCTGTCAGGGTTTAGAGACTTCCTTCTTTTAGAAAAGTAAGTGAATTTGAACAGTGCACTCAGAAAGCAGTGGGAAGGCCTCACAGTTTTACTCCTCAAAGCAGTATTTTCCAAGTAAAGACTCAACTGTGGTTCTTACGTGCCTGGGGCATTTTAACAGGTCTCTTTAAAACCTAGCATTGTGCAAGTGGAAGGCATGCAGGGCCAGACTGTCAGCTGGCATAAATCAGCTTACTCTGTTGAAGGCAAGGAACCTGCCCTGATTTATACCAGCTGAGAATCTGGCCACAGAATAAATAAGAGTCAACTGTATGTTATGGGGCTGTAATTCCCTGGAGGGGTCTCCTGTGGTATCAGTCTTACAGGAGCCAGAGTGCTCTGGTTGTCTTTCTTGGAGTAAAAGAGTAATTTGTCTGCATTTTTTTTAAGTCCTCAGAACATTAGGAATGGGAGCTTTCAGACAGTTGAGGGAAAATTGATGCTTCCAAACTTCTTGTAAGGTAACATTAAGGATTTTTGCCCAGAAGGAGTCTCAGGAGGAGAGTTTTGGAGAATGCAGATGAACTGATTTGGGACAGATAGTCCCCAAAAAACATAAATATGTAAGATTTTCATCTAGACCATGCCTTTCCTTTGAAAACATTTGTGTATATTTCCTAAGCTGTGTATTTCCTAAACTGAAGCTTCCTCATCACTGATCAGCTTCTAGCACTGGCGTAGTTACTAAGGAAGAAAAGTGAAGAATGAAAAATGAGGACTAAGGGGCAAACACCTCCTCAGAATATGGATTTGGTTTTTCATGTTTTTTTAACATTTCACCCAAAAGGGTATTAAGTGAGATGGTACTCCTTGTATTGACTTAAAAGGAAAAGGAGGTTCAGTTAGATTTACCAAGCTTTGACTTGTAGTTCTCTTGGGTCTAACTATATTAAATGTGAGTTACAGGTGACACAGCTCCCTCTGTTTTTAATCCTGCTGTGGATTCTGCAGCCCAGAATGGAGTTGAGTTTATCATGCATATACGTCACCTGTTGGCATGGTTAGATGGTGCCTGGGGCTTTTGGATGATAATGTGGCAATTTCGTAGATTTCATCTCACTAACTAATATAAGCACATCTTTAATGTTGCTGTACAAGAGGCTGAACTTTGAAGAAGACCACAGGTGACTACTAATGGGTTATCACTTCTGGTTGTTTTCAGAGAGGGAAGCAGAAGCACCTGTCCAGGATTCTTGTTTGTCTCAAGATACAGATCTGGCCTGATCCCTGAGTCTAATTAGTAGCTTAGATATTACTGACAACTCATTATATAAAGTTGCCCTACAGCCGCGGTTTGGCTAGTGCAACTACGGCAATTGTTTCAGAAAGGTCTTCGTGCTCAAAGGGAGGCGAAATTTCTTCCCATTTTTGGCTGCTCCCCTGATTTTAGTGTTACCTGGCTATCCTGGCCAAATTCCATAGGGTTTGGGAGCTCTATGGCTGGAATAAATTTGAAGTCATAGTTATATCAGGACTTAGCATAACTTCAGGTGCTGCAGGACAGTAGCGTGTGTGAATAACTTCTGTCCATTAAAGTGCATGCTTGGGGAAATAGGATAGGTGGAATTACATTTTTTTCCCTTTCCATTTTTTTTTTCTCCAACTGTCTAGTCTCTTAAAATATTCCTTCACTCTGCAGTTAGTCCACTCTGCAAATTCAGGCTCTGCTTGGGGTGCTCCACTCTCAGCTCCATAGTTATCTTAAGCTTTCCAGTAACATGACTGGGTAGTGACTTCTGGGTGTCCGATTCTGCTTGAGAAACTCACAGAAAGGGGACAGGAATGAAGAAATAGTCATTAATGGGAAGAATATAATGATATTTTGAACAGCATAATTTTTTTCAGTCTGTAGTCAGGAACCAATGAAAATTTCAAGAGAAGCTTGAAACCACTAGCAGGTGGTGGTTGATCTATTTCCTTTGAGCAGTTCTGCCTGCAAACATGCAGCAATTACCCTTCTCGATTGTCTCTGGCATACAAGGGGAACTATGATTCTGCAGTGACTGTGCTGTGGCAATTATTTCGTGCCCCTGCTGTGTCCCTTCTACCTCCCCACAGCTCCCATTACCGATTTTCACGGTTGCCTTGCCTCCTTTGCCTACAGTGGTTAGAGCTTTTGCCCTGAAAGTAGGAGACCCGTGGTCATGTTACTCCTCAGCCTGAGAGTATCTAAACTGCATCAGTGAAGGGCTCTGGAATGAAGGATCCTTGCTGGCTGAGACAGGGCAGGGCTTTAGAGGCAGCACTTTGCAGAGAGAGGGTTGACATGTGTGTGGGTGGTCCCCCCAAGCATGTCATGGGAGAAGAAAGCCTGTTCCCTGATGGATTCATTCATTATTCCAGCCCCTGCAGGGTGGCTGATATTCTCTCCAGGGAGTTCACAGCACAACAAAGAGCGACTTTACATACAGAATCTTTTTTTCCTTTCTAAACTGAAAACAACCGTTTCTCATCCTCATGAAAAGATCAGAGCGGACCATGTAATAGTCATGACTTCGTAAGCCTCTTTATTTAAGCTTTCACAAAGTAACTAAGTCAGTGATACATACTTCTGGGCTATTGAATTTCCCCTCTTCCCCTCAGTCTGTTCTTCCATTTCCTCACCCAACTTTACCACAAGGGAATGCCTTAAGTCAAAAATCTGGGCAGCTGATCCTTTTATTGCATTTGTAGTATTCTCATCTGTTATGTACAGTGCCAGGCCATGAGGCTTTCAAAGCTATCACTGTCCAAGTTTGCATGTAAACGGGAATACCACATTATCTGGTTGTAACTAAAGCCATATCTGCTCTCTTTTTGCTCTGGATAATAGATATAGGAAAACATTCCATGGGAAGAGGTTGGTAAACTACTCTGGAAAACAAAATACAACAAAAAGTGGTTTGTTTGGGGGTTTTTTCTTTCTCCATCAGCTTCTTGCTCCCATACTCCTTACTTCTCATGTTTTATACTTTTTCCTTGAGGTTTCTGGCTGACTGGGGGATTTGCTGTTCCCACTCTTCCCTGAGGCCACACTGGTGTCATGAACATTAGTGCAAGAAACAGCCTAGGACTTCTTGCATGTGTATGTCCCCTGCCTTTAATGTGTACAAAGGAAAATAAAAATGTCATTCAAATTAAATCATCAGTGTTTGAGAACTGGGATTCAGAATGAGGACTTCAGCATATCCCATTGAGTTGTTTGAAAAATAAGCATTTGACCATAAAAGGAAGATTTCAAAGTATCTGTATTAGGCATGAAAGCTTCTCCTATACAAGCTGGAGGTGATTAGAGGCTCCTTTTACATGGGAGGAGGAGACAAGATTTGTTAATCACTTATAACTACAGCTTTTGCACCTTGACCTAGGATTAAAGCAGTCAGATAGGTAATGAGAAACATCTTAATATATGGAGACCCAAATGATTTAATCCACTGTATTTTTGATACCACCATTAAACTTCAGTGCAGTTATTTATAGTAGTATTTCCACAGTTTCAACTAACGCTGCTTAACGTGTCAAAAAATTGTGCAATGATGTGTTAATTACCGTTTCTATAGACAATTATAGAACTTGTGGGTAGTGAACAGACATTGTTTCAATACTTGTCTATTGTGATTGGGAAATTGAGGTTAAAAGAGAGTCATAGATACTGTTCTTTCGGAACAGAAATTCTGGCTTAAAGCCCTCGGAGCATCCAGAAATTATCATCAGTCTCAAACACCCTGTCAAGTTCAGTAAGATATTAGCACTTTTTTCTGCCCTATTTTTCTCAGGTTAAGAGGCTGTATGCTGGGAGCTTGGTGAGGCACAAGGAAGACTTGATAACTTGTTAGTGTTTGACCATTTAAGGCCTAACACTTTCCTCAGTTGTCCACATATATATATTATTCATGGTTCAGCCAATTTGCACATTCCCTAACTAGGCTTTTTTGTTCTGGTGAGTCGTAGTATGATTATCAGGCACATACCTACTGGTGGTCTGAAGTCAGAAACATATTGGCCTTCTCACGGGTGAAGGTGGGTAGCAAATGCTGGAAGCAAACCACTAATTATTTGAAGTATCTTACCGTTGGAAGTTAATGACAAGGCACATTTTCCACTATCATAACCACATTCCTAGAAATAGAAAACACTGACACCTGCTTTTCCAAGCTGTTGCTTAACATGGGTAGTTAGACTACCCACTTTTTTCTTTAAAAGGTGAGTTTTGATTTAAGTTTCCATTTTGTGTTTTTGAAACTGAACTGTAGTTTGTTTTTACCAGGGCATCAATTTCCACACTATTGTCCTTAGGCCTACAGTGGGTAAGGAAGGAGCAGGTACTATTTGTTTAGGGAACCATGCTGTCTTTTTAGCATTTTCAGAGAAGAGTTTAGGGTTAACGATTGCCTGCCTTTTCAAAATGATGAACTGTTGTGGGTTTGAGCATCTGAAGAACAAAAGTATTAGAAATAGTATCTACAGCTGCTATTCCCTGGCTAGATACACTTTTGTTCAGATATGCATGTACTTTACCACAAGTACAAAACCCCAGTAACTGGGAGCATTTGCCTCAAGGCAAAGGTAAGGTAGTGCAGCCTGGCTAAATCTCCTCTGACAGTACGCTAAGCTATGGGTAGGAGAGCTCATGTGGAAGTTGACTACAGTTTGCTGATGGAAAACAAGGTGTTAAGCAGTGATACCTTGATATTTTAAACTCTGTGGGGGAGGATATTATGAAAGGTGAACAAGCATCCGTTCCAACAAATGAAAGGTGTAGGTGAATGAAACCACTTCAGAAACAAGGTGTGCATTTTTAACAAACAGGTTACTTTCATTATTAGAGTCCTGCCAAGGGATGTGATTGTTTTTCCCATGCAAACCTGTAAATCATGACAGGGTTTTGCTTGTTAAACATATTCCCAGATAAACTGAGGCTTTTCAAAACTAGCTGAGTGGGTTGGCTTCACTTTTGGAAGGCCACACTGGGGGTATCATCCAGGGATTCATAGAGGTTTGTAACCTCTGAATATGTGGTGCAGCAGGTAACCACCATCAAGCCAGTATCACTCACATGCCCCTCAGAATTAGGACTAGCATCTCCAGAAGTAGCAAACAGTTAAACCACTCTGCTAACTTGTGCTGTACGAGGATGTTTCAAATATGTGTGAGTTATAAAATTTTACACCCAAGGAATTAAAAAAGAGTCTCTATTCCTGTGGAGCACTTTCCTCTGGTATAGCCTAAGCCATTATTGTGTTTGGAAAGTTTGGAATTGTTTTGTTTTATGAGAACATTTTTGGAAACATACTGTGTTCTACATGAGTGCAGTGTTTGTAAAAAATGCCAAAGTGACAGCTTTAGAGAATGAGCTGCCCATGTCACTGAACAGTTACACAGAAACCATAACAAAGTATGCAACTGGCTCTTGGTGTTTAAAGGGACGCTGAGTGGTTCAGCTGCCACGACCATGTTACATACAGCCTCCTCAATGACAGTTGTTGAAATAGTATTTTCATGACATAATTATTAATCCACTTGGCATTTGATTAAAACAATCAGGGCGTTTCATAGCAGCCCTTAGACATCCTGCAGACCATTACTGATTTCTACAGTTGCATAAGTGCCCTCCAGATGAAGGATGATGATGTGCTATGACCAGTATCCAGGAACATTCCATGACTCTAAACTGTTAAACATCAGCAAGTATAATTTGACATAGCAACACTCAGAAATCACAGATTAGCAGCTGCTGAAGATTTTATCCTATTAAATTTGACTAATATATGTAACAGTAAACATCTTTTGTCCTGCAGCAGCAGGACAAGGAACATTATGTTGTGCCAGAAATGAGCTGCACCATTTAAAATTTTATGAAGTGTCATCATATTTTGCTTTTCATAGTTCTCAGTTGTTAGGAAAAAAAAAAAAAGTTGAAACAATTGGATGAAGTTTGAGATATTCAGATGAAAATCAAGAGGCAATGGTAGGTTCTGAGCTGCTGCTTGATACCTTTGCTCTTGTGTTTCTCTTTATCTCTTCCCAGCTTTCTCTTCAGTAAAAGGAATTGTTTTGTAGACACTTAAATCAGTTTTTTTTCCTCGCAACGTTTCTTCTAAACAAGCATGTAAGTGTATATGCTGTCTTGGAGTCCTCGTGAAAGATTATGGTCTTAAGAATGACTAAAGATACAGCTTAAGGACTGAAATAGTGGATTTGCAGTAACAACTACTGTATCTAAAGCAACTGGGAGGGGAAAACCCTAGAAATCCCACTCCTTGGGTACATTTCAAATTTACAGTTTTATTCTGCCTCATCATCAGCATAAAAAAGAGCCTGCGGTCTCTCACACATCTTCAGGCAGGTAGACTAAACATTTTAGACTGGCAAGTCCCTTCCCACTGAGCAGCACCTAATGTGGGAATGTCCTCACCTTACACTGTGATGCCAGCCCTGCTGGGGGCTGGCTGCTGCAAGCAGTGAGTAATGTATTGTTGTGTGGAATGAGAACCGTTGTATTTCTACATGCATTTCTACATGCATTTTTTAATGTCCACAGTCTGTTGTTTGTGTTTTTTTTTTTAATATGGGGACTTACCTGCTGGACCATGCACACGTATAGAAGCCATTGTCCTTAAAATACTCAGTTTTATAGTATAGTAATTAAATTATTTGTGTGTGATTTAGAAATAATGACAAAGTTAAGTACCTTTCAGTGAACTTTCAAGAGATGTATTTACGGGTGAAAGTCCTACTTATTTCAGAATGGACTAGTGTTTCACCCATGGCTTTTATCTTCCTTTAAGCCCAGGAAAATTTCAGCCTCAAATAGAAATGAAGCAGCTGATTATTCTTTCCCTTATTTTCAGCGGGATGGTATTGCCAGCTAGTGATTCACAGTCTCAGAGGTAACTGGAGGGAGTAATTTGCAAGTGCATTAAAAGGAACAGCTAATACCTGGGGGATATGTTAGCAAATTTACCTTTGGCAGATAAAGGAGACGTTGCTTTGTTGGGAGAGATACTTCTTTACCAAGAAATCTGATAACTCACTAACAGCAAGCCACAGCAGCAGGATTTCTGCAACAGAAGTCAGAAAAAGAAGGTTTTCCTAAGGTTGAATATCATTAGAAGTGTGTGTTTTTATGCATATGCCCTTTTCTCCACACTCAGTCTACAATTCCCATTAACAGTTGTGAAAGTTAGATGCATCTATCAAGATAACATATCCCCAGGGTATTAAATTCTCTTATTCTGCTTCTTTGCGTGTAACTTGACAGAGACAAATATAACCATCTGAGCTACCGAATTTGAGAAGGATGTGTATTTTTCCTCAAATCTATTCAAAGTGATTCTGTTCCTAAGGGATTACATTTGAGTCTAACTTTCCTCTGATTTACTATTTTAGCCGAGCTGATGGATTATGAAAGAGAGTAATTTCTTTTTAATACTGTTTTCCTGAATCTGTCATTCAAAACTTGCTGTGTGGGGATAGAATGCTTCATAAACATTATTTTCTTGGAGGAAAATGGCCTCTCACAGTAAAAAGGAACTCTGAACAGAGCTTCCGCATAAATATGTTTGCCCATCAGTGACTGACAGAGGAGCCTCTGTGTGTGTTAAGGATGTGTCAAATGAGACTTCTTATTTGGAAACAGTTTTTCAAATAGACTAGGAAGGATGGATTATATTCAGGTCTAGAGAAAGAAATTCTGTTTTACCAGAATCTATAGATTATTTTGTGAACTAATACCATAGGAGGAGCATCCTCTGTTCAGAGGAGTCTACCTTAACTTAAATTCCAGATCTCTCAAATATTCCTCAAGGTCAGAGGTCTTCAAAAAGCTAAACAAAATGAGCTATTTTATGCTCCTCACATTAGTAAGGTGTCTTTTTATATTAAGCTTAAACCAAAATCCCCAAGTCTTAGATTGTGACTACAAATTTTGCATGCATAACATCCTTGTTTTTGTTTTGCTTCTTTATTTGTTTGTTTATGGCTGGGAGGGACAGATAGTGGTAGTGAATGCACTTTAAAAAATCCTGCTAATATCCTCCTTTTATCTGAAAAAACAAATATTTAGAAATCCCTCTGAATCATGTAGCTGTGTAAGGATTGTGAGTTTGAAAGCACAGTTGTCTGGCTAATCCATTTAAATGCTTATTTTGATTGGGCAGCTGTGAGCTTTTTTGTGCACACAGCTTCTCCCCCAACTTACTGGTGTGCTCTAAAATACCACGACAGTTCTGGATTGGTTCAGTAGCAACCACAGTACTCACATACAGTTTTCTATTGTACAGAATAGAGACTCTTGCCATGCAGAACTCATCCTTGCCTAAGAAGGCCTTACGAGCCATGGCTGAAGCCAGTTTGTTCAGTCACTTCCAATCCTGGCTCTATAGGTTGCTGAAATCACGCTTAGAGAATGTGGGTCCTGGTTCAAGGCACAAAGCACCCCCTAACTCCCGACTTGAACACGCTCCAGCAGTTGACATAAAAGGTGCACTTGTGAAGGGGCAATACAGAGGGTCAATATGGAGTTAGTTGTGTGTGGAAAAAGAGCGAGGAACCTCAGTTTGAATTCCTCTGCGTAGGTGACATTAACACACTGAATAGCAGCCTGGCAACTTGTATGCTCCAAACCATGTCATTGTACCTAAAATCTTTTTATGTCTTACTTATGCTGTTTGTGCCTCTTGTACTTCATAATTATGAAGTATTTCCTACTTGTGAATATGACACTGGAACTGATATTTGAACAGAGGCAGTCCATTCCAATTACTGTGCTGTATTTGAAGACTGCTTTTGATTTTTAATTTATTTTTTTTTAATTCCAAAGCTGTTGTTTAAGTTTGGCTTTGTTTAACTAAAATGTTGTTCCTTGCTCCACAGGATCTTTTTTCCAGTTTACAGAAAAGGAATTGTAGTCAGAATCAGGCCCTTTGAAAACACAGACACGAGTTGCAGTGCAGCAAAAGTTTCAGAGCTAAAGGTGAAACTTTTGTTTGGCTTTGCAGAATATTTTCCCAGTGTAGTGGTAGTTTCAGGTAAATGTTATCAGACTTTCCCCCTGAAACCATGCAGAATTGAGGTGACTGGTTGAATTTTATTTTTTGTGTTCACATTACAGAACTGCAGCAGAATCAGATGTTGCGTGTCAGACAGAGTGTGTATGTGCTTCACAGTACTCTCTGTCTCTTTTATATCCTTTCTCTTGAAAAAAAATATATTTTAAAACCAAGACTGACTCTGTCAGCATCCTCTGAAGAGGAGACATCTCCTATGTCTCCGTATGGCTGAAGAAACAGCCACAGAAAATAGTGCCTGTCTTCTCAGGTGTCATCCATAAATGTTAACTGTCTTGAGACACCGAAAGTCCTTTTTCTATACTTCAAAGTCAAAATAACCCACAATCTACTTTCATAGTGGATTTAAACAGCTATAAGGCCTGAGGTGCTTCTGCAAATATTTCTGGGGAGAAACATCAATCCTTGGAGCGCTGCCCAAAGTATCATAACCCATGCAGATGAGTTCTAGGCAAGTCCCATCTGCCCTTGCAGTGACAGTGCCTGGCAGAAAAGACTAACTGCAGAGCCCCTGTGTCCTCTCCTGGAAGGGCTGTGACATCTATCTCCGGGAGAGGAACATTTGAAACCAGAGTGGGTTAGAGACAGCGCAGACAGCGGGTCCCCCCATGTCCCTGGTGCGCTGGGCAGCCTGACCTTGCCCCAGAAGTGCCTGCAGCCAAAGATCCACAGAGACTTTTCTCTGCCCTCAGCAGGGCTACTGCTGCTGAAATATGCAGTTTTTCATTACCCTTAGCCGTGGCTTATCGCTCCTCATACCGCATTCTTTATTGTATTTGTGTTGTCAGAGAGACGTCTAGACTGGAGAACTCTTGTGGGTCAAATTGGCCCTTGGCGGGGGAGGGCAGCGTGGTAAGGTGCGGTCTGATTCCTCTGCGAGGGCCGAGAAGGTGCAATGAGGGATGTGAAAAATAGTGGGCAGGGAAGCGTGGCTGCTGTTTTTGGCAAACCGGAACTGTTTGTGCAGATATTTCTCTATGGCCTCACCCAAGAGAATAGGGAAGATCTTTTGCGTTCACAATGCTTAAGAAACAAATTAGTCATTTTTCTTAAAATGGCCTGAAGACTTCTCCATGAGGCAGGCAGTTGCTGTTCTCAAAAATGTGCTTCCTTGCATCGAAAAGGAACAACATTAAAAATAAGATGTCAGCAAAGGTGTGTGAGTGTGAGGGAGGCTCTGCTGTGGCGTCCCCAAAGGAGGGATCTGCTGAGGGCTCTGGAAAGCTGCATGTGGGCAGGAGCCTTTCAAAAGGAGGATGGATATGGCCTTCTGACTTCCAAACCAACTGTGTGTTGGTAGTTTTAAAGGGATACTTGTAAATGTAATAAAAATGAACATTTAAAGCATAGAATGGCAAATGCAGGTGTGATACTTTTTCTGACTCACCAAGCAACCCAGCTGTATCAAAGGGAGCCTGGGGCGGTCAGGCGTAACTTCGGATTTCCTGTTTTGTGTGATTTGTCAGTCTTAATGTCAGTGCTTCTTTTCACCACTTTAAAAAATGAGCAAAACTCTCCTCCCAAACTAACATATTTTTTAACTTTTCCTGGAGGTTTCTCTGAAACCAGAGTTTGCAAGTGTTTGCCTGTCTCCACAGTGAGCAAACAGTATTAATAAACATCTACTGGTCTGTATTAACTCTTTGCAAGGCAGAGCAGCTGCTTCTAGGTATTATTTGCACAGTTTCCTTCACGTTTGAGTTACTTTAGTCTGCTCTTTTGAATACACTGGAGGGGATACATTTGGCAAGAGTTTAACTGTAGCAAGGGTTAACTTTAGTAAGAGTTAACTGTATTTTCAGGAGAAAGATTTGGTTTTTTGCCGCCTGAGTTGCTGGATGCTGCCAGTGTAGAGAACAGTCTTTAAATAATTTCCATTTTGCATCCGGAAGAGATGATTTTTTTGTTGTCTGTCAGCTTTCCTTATTACTGTTGAAAAGGCTGTAGGTAGACAGTCAAATAACGTGAAGGCTTTTTTCATATACAGAATTCAAACCTCTTGAGCTTATAGTTGATTTAAAAGTAATTGAGTAAAACACAACAACTTTGGGATTGACTAGACCTGTTCCTAATACAACCTGCATTGAGGTAAATCACCTTTAGAAGGATTTGAAGATCCACATACAAAATTTTAAAACCTTCACCCCTTTAATTTAATGCATTAAACTCGTGTGTGTATGCCAGGCCAGCACTTAGTTACCTGAAGCTGTTTGGAAAGTTAGGCATGGTGAGGCCTTATACTACGTATGAGTAAAGCCCTGTAAGAGTCTCATTTGCGGGTTTTTGGCCAAGCAAGAATGTTACTATTTTTGATTTCTGTGTGCCTTTGGTTGTGCAGTGGTCTGTGGGAGCTGAGGGCTGAGCTCCCTCTGCACAGCGTGCTCGGGTGTCACAGCAATGACCCAGCACAACAGTTGTCTGTGTAAGGGAAAAATACAAACTGCACCCATGTGCCCACCTACTCTGGCCATCACAAAGGCAATTCCCCATGAGAAGCACAGCTGGGCTCTGCAATACACTGTAGCAGGAAGCTTCTAACACTTTTGAAATTAGCCACTTTGCCCCTACCGTAGCTCCTCATGTGTCCTGCTGCCCAGAAGTTTAGGAGATGATGCAGCTGTTTGCCCTGAGACACAGACTTCAGAACTTCTCTGCTTTCCTCCCACCTGTAGCCTGTCCAGGCAGGATGCACCTAAAAAGGCAGACAAGATTGTCTTTGCATTAAGCAGATATCACAAGACAGACATTTAGGACTGCCAATGAGAAAGGGATGCCTTCAGATAAGCAGCACTTATACATTCAGAGTATGATTAATTATTTTTTGTTATTATCTCATGGATTTTTCAGTTTGTATGTGACATTGACCATATTCGGTAGCCTTGCAGATAAAATGAAGTGCCAGGATGTGTCTGTATGGAACACTTAACAGCTAATAGAAATAGCTTAACCATAACATTATTAGAAAATTTTCTAAAGCTCTGTTCCACCTCTACTGGGTGGACTTCTAAATTTCCCTCTTGGAAACTGGGAGCTTAATAAATAGACTCCTGAAGATAGGGTCAAATGACTCTTAAGGTGGACATTCCTCATTACTCTTATAGCGAGAGAGATAAAGGGAAGAAATATAAATCAAGTTTTTGGAGGGAATATCTGCCTCCAGGACAAATGACTCACCTTCCCTCACCATTATGAAGAATGAAGAGCTCTGTCGTATTTTGAAGTAGGTTGGTGGTGTGACTGTTGAGGGAGCATGAGTGGAGAGAAGCATGCCACTATAAACGGCCTTTCTTAACTGGCTGAAGGAAGAGGTATGATGGATTCAGAAACTCCATTCAAACTATTTAGAAACTACAATTGCATAGTTTTGTACTAGTGAGATCTCTAGCAGAGAGTGGAGGTGCATTTGTGTTTTTCTGAGTCAGAATTGTTCCTAATTGTGTATGTTTCAAACACTGGGTATTTTTCCACAGAGACTCATCTGTCATGAAAAAATATTGCATAAATAACTGTATAATGCTCATATGACTGCTGTCTATTTTTGGACCCTATAAGTTGGAAAAATAATATTTGTATAAAGCTGAAGTGTTTATACTCTTTCAGCTCTGTTTCAAGTGAAGTAATGGCAGCTTTCACTGAGCAGATGGGAATACAAGAGGAGATGAAGATGCAGGATATACTTTTTGTTGCACAAGTCTGAATTAGTTATGCAAATATCACTTCTGAACAATGAATCACGCCTATTCCAACAAAGCAGGAAAGCTCTTTTTGCTTATCTTGAGAATTAGATGGGCATTTCTATGTTCAATATTCACTGTATATCTGAAGCCACAGAAGGGGTTAAACACTAGAGACAACTTCCAGTAAATTCCAAACTTAATGCATTATGCAGGAAAAAATCCCCTAGACCCAGTAGTCATAGTTGAATAAATTGATCCTCATGTTATATCATACACAATTCTCCAGTGCTATGTGCTCTTTACCAGCTGTGTTAGGGACGCTGCGGGTTAAAGTCAAGGGAAGATGAAATGTCCATTTAAGAGCCCTATGGGAAGCCATCATTTAGATTTTTTTTCAGCCCCTTTGCCGGGAGACAGTATTCTTTTGTTCCGCCTACCATGGAGTGCTAAACAGTGGCCAGAAAACGTGAAAGAGAGCTGCAAGTTTAAAATCCGCAGGTAAAAATCCATCTCATTATTTGAGGCATCACAGTACTGTTATTTTTATTCCCTGTTTTCAGAATGTGCTCGTGCTTCCATTGTAAGTGCTGAGCTGGAGTCTCCTCTCACCTGCACTACTGTCAGCCAGGAGTCATGGCAGCGAGCTCTGTTCTTAGGTGTGTTTGAGGCAGCCCATTGCTGTGCCCCGTACCAGAGAGCAGAGTCCAGCCCGTGGTTAAAACTGCTAATGATAGCTCATTTGGTAAATAAAGGATAAAAATAGTGTTATTTTAATGATTTAAATACAAAAATTATTTTTATCTTCAAGACCTCCAGCTTAGTATGCTGTTCCGTCCCCGTTTTCTCTGGTTGTGTCCCTTCCCCCAGCTCCTGCCAGATTTGATTCTGTTTCTGTGTCAGTGCCTGCAGCAATCCCTAAAGCAAAGTTTTGCCAGTTCCACTTGCTGTTAAAAGCCAGGCACTTCCACTGCAGAGGCGAGTTAAATGAAGTTTTCCATCTCCTGCTCCTTTTCCTTTTGTCTTTTCCCTCTGCATGTACCTTCCCCTGTGCCTTGCCTGCTGGTAGGTGGGGAATGGTGGTTTTCCAAATTCGGTGCAGTCTGTCAATGGCCTTCCTGCTGTGAACCAGTTTTTCTGCTTTGGCCTTCCTTCAGCTGGAGGTGGCCAAACTGCTGCTGGCTAAGTGTAGCTGGTCAAAAGGGCTCACCTAGTCTTCTCTCTCTTTCCTAGCAAACTTCTCAGTCATGGCTGAAGAGTATGTCATGGCTCACACAAACCTGAAAAAAGCCAAATCATTTTTTGCCCGCAACTCAGGGTGGCTGCTGTGTGATAGGATGGGTTTCAGGGCTGTACGTGAGTCTCGTTGCATTCACAGTTGTGTTCGTGTCATCTTATAGGTGTGACTTGCATTTTTTTCATGTGATGGGCAAAAGCCATTATGTGACAGGGAGAAGCCATGACATGCATATCCTCCAAGCACTTCACAAAGAAGTGTGTTCACAAAAAGGAAGTTATTTTTGTGTTTATCCTCTGCTGAGCCCCGATGAGGTTTGATCATGCGCAAAAGCAACACAAATGTCCCAACTATTTTGCAAACAAAAGTGCAGTCAGTACACTTAAAGGCAGGTTTTTAAGTCCTGGCTAAGGGAGCTGTTGTGCTCCCTGGTTGTCAGTGATCTGTGGCCAAGATTGAGGCTGAGAGATTCTACAAAACAATATGTAGGAATGTGGTTTTCTGGAGTCTTGCCACGGGGACAGTTAAATATCTGGTGGGTTAAACATTTATGGAACCTGTTTTCCTCTGACATATTTTAGTTGTATGTAAAAGATAGCTCTTATTTGGCTTTACAGAGGCTGTCTCAGCACTGTTGATAATCATCATTGTTAATCTTAATAGGAACAGTCACAAAATCATAAGAGTCCTGTACCCATGATAATCCTGGTGGGGTAACTCATAGCTGAGATAAAGGACTACAGCCCAAAGCAGTGTTCAAGTATGGGAGTATGTACCAGAGTGACACTCCAACTCAGATGGCTTTAAGCTTAGAACTGCAACTGTAACTGAAAAATTGAAAATACATATTTCATAGGGTTACCCCAGAGGTCTTGTGATGGGAGTTACTAGGTGATCTGCAGCGTTGCCAGCTCCTGTGATTTTGTGATGAGTAATACAATAGCTGACATATTTCTTGAAAATCAACCTCCTGGATTCCAGTGGCTTATTTCCTTTTCATTTTTTAATTTTTTAGTTAGTAATTCCAACTCTGCTGCTTATGGCCAAAGTTTCAAAACATGTCCCACAAACACTCTTAGAGTAAAGCCAGCAATGGCAAATAGAAGAGAACCCAGCAGGTTTTTTTGGTTTGGTTTGGATTTATTTTTTGATTACTTGGGGCTTTTTTGTTGTTTTTCCCCCCCTTCCTTTATTTGCTTGATCTGTCTGGCTAGTCTTGTGATTTTGTAACTCATGATTTTTTTTCCTCTTCAGGACTGATTATGGTTCCGTCTTTTCTTCCTTGTATTACAGCACTGAACATAATCAGTATAATTAAGAATAGCCATCAGGATATACCCGGGTCTTAAAAGGAAAGCTCAGATCAAACGTTTTCTATGACTCCTTCACTCCTGCAATCAATTCATCAATATTATTAAGACAAAGAATGTACTTTTGAACCATCACCTGTCCAGTTTCATGAAGCTGACAGTGTTCCCATCACTGTCAAAGTTCTGTTGATGTTATAGATCATGTACTGGGAATGGTAGTCAAAATGGAAATCATGTTGTCTTTAGTACTGTTCCTGACAAAACCTGATGTCTTTCTGTTGGAAGAGAAAGTAATACAGTTTGGATGTTCTTCATAGCTGCTACGGTGCTTTCCAGCCGCTGAGATATGATATCATGGAGCTGTGCTCTTTGGGAGAACAAGGCTCTCTGATCAAGGCATTGTCCTCCTTGCAGATCTCCATGATGTTGTGAAGTCTTAAATTCAAGTCTCTCCCATCAGGTGAAATTATTTCACAGCAGCTGAGTAGCTGAGTTCCCATCCCAATATTTCTCTCAGCAGTTTTTTTGTTTTGTTTTTTTGGGGTTTTTTAAAATTTTTTTAAGAGATGGGATCTGACTGCTCAGCAATGCTATTTTATAAGTATACATGTGCCAGAGGTGCTGGATGGGAGAATAGAAGTGCAGTGGCAGCATTTTACAAGATAGGAGTAAGAGAAATAGGCTGCTGTTTCTGAAACACACCCTAAGACATAAAAACTTTTCCAGTGAAGATATTCCCAGAAAGACAGCATATTGGTTTGGGCTTTATTTAAATGTTAGCTTGTGAGAGTTCTGTAATGTTACTAAGAAATAAGAGGGAAGTAAACTGTAGCCTTCGGCCTCAATGAAAGTTGCACATCTACAAGGAACAGAGGCAAAGCAAACAACTTCAAGACAATCAATAGACTTTGAGTAGGTGTACTGTTTATAATATCCTGAGAAATCATAAATGAAGATGTGTACTATAGAGTAGAATTGTTGTCCTTCAAGCCAGGCTCCACCAGCATCCAGGGGGTAGATGTGTCTTTTGTGTCTGCTCTAGAGTCTCTTCCATAGTATCCAGGCCACATGTTGGCTTGCATGTTCTGTGCATTTTAACCACGGTGACTGATCTATGATGACCTGGTTGGCTAAAATCTTCATAGCCAAGAAACCACAGTCTTTTATTTGGAGCCTTGTCCATAGACAAAGAAGCAAGGAAAGCTAGAATTAGGCTTCCTGTAGAAGTCAAAATAAGAAAACTAACATTAGAGAGTAGATGGAAAATTCAGATTCTAGGAGACAAACACATATTTTAGAATGGCTTCCTTCACATGTCCAAATATGTGATTTCTCAGTTGCCTTTTCCATTATATCTGATTTTATTTAACATGCAAAATCAGAGGTTGCTTCTGTCCACAGTGTTCAAGTGACTTTGGTTGTCTTAACAGGAGAAAATCTTGAGGAGTTGGCTCACATGGTATGAAGTGTGAAGTAAGATAGTCAAATATTTTGAGAGATGAACGTTTAAGTGACAATAATAAGAGGAACAGCCTTGCTGGGCATGAACCTCTCCTTACTTGTGGGCACCTCAGGGAATGAGTGAATACACTTTCCTAGGGAGGAGCCCTACCAATTTATCATTCTCCAGGCGGGATTTTGTTCATTAGAGGAAGGTGTGAGTTCATGTGACTTGGAAGGAGACCCATCTTTTCAGGGTGTTTAAGTCCTCAGAGTCTAGTAGCAGGCTGTGATCAGAAAAGTGATACTGAGGTTCACATCTGACTCCAGATTTCATCTCAGGCCCTTTGCAGAGTTTGGTTTCGGCATCAAATAGAAAAAGTCAAACTTGAATTTAGTTTGGAACTAGATGGGCTGTCACAAAGGGCAAGGCCAAGTTGCAGTAATGAACAACACACCAACATGTACTAGATCATTATAATAGTATTAGGGAAAGTAAACTGCAGCCAGATCATTATAATAGTATTAGGGAAAGTAAACTGCAGCCTTGCTTTGAATCAAATGTTGAAACATGGAAGAAAGTTTGTCCTCCTGGGCAGTTTATCCAGTACATTGAACTGCCAGAGGCATGAACCATCCGAGTTCACTGAGAGAGGCACTTGTACGGAGAGGCACTGAACCGTCAGTCTCTGTCAGAAGAATTTTGAGAAGAAAATACAGGTGTAGTAAGTCCTGGAATTCCCAAAACCCCAATAGCCTTTGGCAGTAATTTAACCTGATCAGAAATTACCTGGCCCTAACTGCCCAGCCTTTTGCTGTTGTTGCTAGTGATTAAATTAACTATTCTATAACTTAGAAACGTAAGGTTTGTGACCTTACAGTGGGACACTGCTTTCCAGATGGCTTTTTCTTTTTTCTTAGATTTTATTTTTAATCAAATTATTTGGTATGGAGATCCCTCCTTGGAAGAGGTCCAAATGTCTTTTCATCCATTTGTTCCAGTGGGTGAGTCTTGGCAGAACTTGGCACAGCCGGGGGCAGCACAGGAACAAGCCCTGCCTCTCAACACATATAATGTGTTCAAACCAGTTTACCGAAGGGCCCACCTTCGTGTGGCGTTTGGCTCCAGTACTGCAGGCACTAGAGAGAACTGAGTCGTGTTGATGGCGGTGGCATCCATCGTGACACAGCTGTCCAGTGAAGCACAGAACCATGTGAGCTCAGAGCTGAAAGCCGTGTAGATGCAGCGAGTCTTTGCGGTTTGAGCAGCCAGTGTCTTTCCCCCCCATGCTCGGTTGGGAGATACTTGGCATCCTGTGCAGGCTTTCTGTGTAAATTTGAGTGAGTCACTTCACTGCTCCCCCAGTATTTGCCTGTATTGTTCATCCAGGCTTTTAGGACGATGAGATTTGTTTCTTTCTGGGTAGAGGGACAGTCCCTCACTATCAGGTTGTTGGGATCATTACTGCAACCTAGATAATACAGCTTTAGTTTCTCTTCAACTTATGGTAAATAAGAGGTACCACAAGGTAAGGTTCATCCAGAAGAGATGAACAATTTGCCATAATGATGATTATGTGCACACATATTTCAAAGAATACTAGATTCCAGATCTTTTGAGTTCCTACCACACCTGTTTCAATGAGGCTTTGTTCCTCTGCATGGCTTCTGGAAGTTGTTGCAACACATACAATTAAGAACAAGAAATGTTTACCCGGGGCTTAAAATTCTGCCAGACCATAATATACTGCCAGCATTCTCCATGCATGTAAGTGCTCCCAGTGTCATGAACAGAGTGTGTCACACTTCCCTTGTAGGAGGTAGCAATGTTTATTGACATAAACCAGGGTTTTAAATACGTTTGAAAGTAAATGTGACTGTACTTTAACAAGCTTCAATGGCAAGGTACGCTTGATTATTTACTGCATAGAGGATAAGGTGAGGCAAAGCTGTCAGAGGCACCCTCCAGTTGAATCACGAAGGCCCCCTTGCATACCAAACGCCTTTCTGAGGGTGTTTCTAGGTGTGGGTGGATCCAGACTTATTTCTAGGCTTTGTCAATAGTTTATGTCTTAAGGATTATATGTGCACAAGCAATACTTTATCCCACTTAGCTGAGATTTCAGAGTTTAAGTGTGCTAATTCCCAATTCAGTTTCTTGACACATTAAGGATTCCCTCAACCTTGAGGAGCAACCTTGAGAAACATCCCTGTTCAAGGGGAGATCCTGGCATGCAGCCCACTTCTGTGCAGGAGGGCTCAGCGAATCCTGGGCTGTTCCTTATTTATGGAGCAAGATGATTGACTTACAATAATATTTGCATCCCAGCTGTATGTTGGTTGGCGCATGCTCAACTGGCCCTCAGCTGTTGAGTAAGTTTTATGGCCCTCCGCTATTGTGTTGTTATCTGTCTTCTGAGAGTCCAACTGGAGCCAGGTGCAGCCATCACAACCACTGCTGTTAGCTGTTGCTTAAGCCAAAATCAGGGATGGAGGGGCTGGGGGAGCGCACTGCCACTCCCAGTGAGATCACCCTAGTCAACCCCTCTGCGTAGCACCTTCTTCTACACCATTAAAATCATTGGGAGTTTTACCACTGATTAAAATGGCAGCAAGATTAGAGACTTTAACTCAGTACCAGAGCATGCTAGAGATGAGAAGGATGTGTGGTTTGGGTGGAGGGGGAAGACTTTTCTCTGAGTCCCTCATAATGGCTCAGAAATCCATTGAAAATATTAGAAAGAGGCCTTTTTATTTCATTCTGGAAAAATCATGTATATTTATTTCCTGCAATAAAATATTCTAATGGCAGTAAAGAGTGAAGTTCTAGAAGGAAAAAATTGATTTCTCAGCTAATTGAGGAGAGAGGGAGAAATTACAAATCCCTGGTTGCCTGTTACTGGTTGACTAGCAACATTTGGCCACAAAAAGCAATATGAACATAGTTTTAATACGCAGGTGGCTAAAAGAGAAGGGCTGTGCTGTATGAAGCCCAGTATCTCCTTAAAGTCATTCAACCTACTTTTCAAATTACATTGCAAAGTGAGTCAGACTGAAACTGTTGTTGATTGTCTTCTCCACTTCAGAAAGTTACATGTTCATTTTAGCTTTGGAAAGAAGTTTGTGTCAGCTTTTTCTGTTCCTTGTAGTCACACTGGTTTTTCAAAATAGCTTTTGAGCTAAAAGTAAGTTTCCTGAAATTCATATACTGGTACAAAAAATATCTTTTTCCTTACTGCTGCCACACTGGAGCAGATGGTGAGTACTAAGACTGGGAATCAGCGAGCAAGTAATTATTCAGTGCATGTGTGCAGAACTGTAGCTGTTGGGTCAAAGCAGACTTCTACAAGACAGGCTGTCACTGCAAGTTAGTTTGAGTTCAAATCCCCTTGAATTAGCCCAGTAAGACTCCTGTGGTAGATCACATGCACAGTACAGATGCCCTATTGCATTTCCAGCTTGAGTTTCACCAGCAACCTCTGGCAGACTACCTACCTTAAGCTGACAGTCAGTTCCAGCTTGGTTTTTTTCCATGTGAACAGTAGTGACACCTAGGTTATGCCTTAGGTTAGTAAAAACAAACTTGCAAAATTCATCATATTCCACATTATGATGATGTCACTTGACTAATGTGCATCCTCACTATGGTATCTGCAGTTACTTTCGCACACAGACCATGATGCAATTTTATGCACTGTGGACGGATATGCTGCCTGTGAATAATGCCAGTTGTCGAGTGCAGAGGAGTTATTTCAGTGCAAATTGGTCTTGGAAAAAGCTTGATTCTGCAAATTGCACAGCAACTTTTACTCCTACTAAAGTCAAAAGAAATTAATTTCATTTTGTAAATTCACTTTGATTAACCTGGTCTTGACACTATAGTAGTTTCCTTGTAAAGAAAATTGGTAGCCGTGAAAGATCAAAGATTTTCCAATATAAGATGGGAGGAATTGTTTGCTGCTGGTGTAAACCTTATCTTTATAATAAGCGATAATGCAACCTGATAATCTGCCGTTATTGAGTTTCCTTCTCTTTTTTTTTCCCTAAAGCGGAATTTATGTCACCTGTAGACAGAAATAAGGAAAGTGGATTGAAAATGCCAAACCTATGCAAATTTTGTGACATTAAATTAACAACCTGCTCCAACCAACATCAGTGCAAGAGCAACTGCAACATCACTTCTATCTGTGAGGAGACTAGTGAAGTCTGCGTTGCTATATGGTAAGTTATTTCTTCATGTGGGTGGGGATGGAAGCACACCCTCATTCGTCATTACTTAATATTTTCCTCAATTGCTCTGATATTCAGAACATCCCCTCTACCTCACCAGGCTTGGCTCTCTTGCTTCCAGCTCATATCTGTGGTCAGCATACCGAGAGTTGCTTGAGGTTAACAATTCTGATATAAAATGTTCTGGGGACTTTTTTTCTTCTAAAATAGTTCAGTTGCAGCTTATGGTGTTATTGGAAAAGAGGTATGGTTTTGCTCAAACCATTAAGCTGCATCCACCCACAGCACTCCGAGTAGAAACATTTGAGACTTAAGGGAGGATTGTGGTGACATTTGCTGAAGAAAGGCAGTTCTCTCTTAGGTTTCAAAGTGAACTAAGTTGTGTAGATAGGAGGATGCCATTGTGTAGATAGGCAGGAGGCTTATTGCCATGCGAAGGTAGAAATATTTTCACTTAATGTTAAAAAAATTCTGTATTTAGTGACTTTGATGTAGGCATGATGCCTTTTGTATAGGCTATGTCTTGGTTCAAAGAAATCAAGAGTTTATGAAAATGAGTTGTAATACTTTTTTAGGATTTCTTGACTCTAAGCTTGTTTTCCAGTCTGAAAACTGAGATTTTGCCCTTCCATAAATGGCAATCAAATCCTACCAAAGAAAACCAGGAACACTCTTAATGAGTTCATAGGTGGACAAAAGGAGCAGAACTAAGTGTTTGTAGCATTGCTGCTGATTTAAGAAAATAATTAGAAGCACTTAGAGAGAGACATAATTAATTCATTTGTTGAGGGATTAGTTGTGTCCATTGACTTGAAGAGATATTCAGCATGATTGGAAGTAGACACTTGAAATGCAGGATCAGTCCAGTGTGCTGTTCTGTATTTGTCTTGTGCTTCTTTAATAAGTGATCAGTGGCTATTATTGCCATAAAAAGGGGCTGTACTGCAATTTAAGATATATTTTGGATTTTTCACAGCCATTTATCCAAAAGGCAAATGAGTTGAGAACTGTATTTAAAATGCTCTTTGTTTATGGACCAGGACAATATTTCCCTAACAATGAGGCAACTCTAGCTTGCATCAGTTTTATGATTGGTATTAGGATGGGATTTGTTTTTTGTTTGGTTGGGTNAAAAAAAAAAAACAAGGCCAACTCACTAGAAATTCCTCAGATTTTGAGGAAATAATTCAGTTTTTATCATAATTTCCCACAGATTTTTCCTGTCTGCTCAGTGACCACAAAACCCAAAAGTATGTTCTGAAGTTCACAGCAGTTCATTGAACACTAGCTTGAATAATTCTGGGTGAGATTTTCAAAGGCACTCTTCTGAGCTTAGTGGTAATATGATACAGGAATAACTGTGCCATTGTACAAATGTGAGGAGCCCAGACACAGCCAAATTTACCCCATTCAGGAAAGACAGAGAAGAATGTATGATGCTCTTTAAATGCCATTTCTGTTCTCAAAAGAGGCAAATTTTGGGCAGGTGCAGTTCTGTCTGCTACCTTTGTAAAATATTCTTTCTTTGATTTCAATTTTCTCTTTTTCATTTTTAGGAGACAGAATGATGAAAATGTGACCTTAGAAACCATTTGCCATGATCCCCAAAAGACACTATATGGTCATGTTTTGGATGACTACAACTCAGAAAAGTGTCTGATGAGGGAAAAGAAGGAAGATGGGGGACTGATGTTCATGTGTTCCTGTACAGGTGAAGAGTGCAATGATATGCTCATTTTTACATCAGGTAGGTTTAATAACTTACCTTGCATTCCTATGTTCTTTGTAAATAATATTAACTGTGTAATAACAATGTACTTTGTAATTGCGTTTTGTGGAGGAAAAATTCTAGCAGCAGGAGCTGTTTTGGTCTCTTGAATCTGGCAAAATCTCAACCCTCCTTATGTGTGTTTGGAGGATATTTCCTCCTGCCAGGCTGTCCTCCTTTTGGAGTAAGTCTGATACTCAACTCAGGACATCACACTTAAAAGCTGATGAAAGAGGAAAGCAAGATGTTTACAGTTGTTCTGTTGACACCAAAATGCAACATGTGCTAATTACATTATAAAACCCAAACTAGAGGCACGTGCCATATTTAAGGTCTTGCCTCCTCTAAAAGGCTGTATTGCCATAGTGTGTCATCTGCATATACAGATGCTACTGATAACTTGATAGGATATAAATTTTAAATCAGCTTCTCTGGTGCAACTGGCCATCTGCACTTGTTCTGTGGTGGGCGTGCAGAAGATCCTTAACTGAGGCAATATGTTCCCTCCTGCTTACTATGGCGTCAGGAAGTGTATGTGTGTTCAGTTAAACCAGGCAAATCTGAGTACAGACCAAATCACAACCTGTCCCCAGTCGACTTCATGAATACCAATATAGGCCACTGCAAGTACAGTAAAGGCAGTGCAGGTGTGTATAGGGCTGGTGGACCCCATGCTGCACGCACCAATGTCCATGGGTCCACACACACGCCTTGCTTTATTTTCTCCTACCTGCTCAGTCCCACAGTGAGTCTGTTACTGAGATGCAGTCAGTATTCTCACAAGCATGAGGCCTCCTGTGATGAACTTTGGGTGCACACACTGCTAAAGGAGTGGGGCACACAAAACCCATCCTCATCACCTGTAAGTTCCTCAGAAAATTATATAATTAAATTCTCGTTACCTAAGATAACGAAGCGTTGGTACACTGTTTCTACTCCTGGAAAACCTGGTGTGTGACTGCACTGAGGTGGACAACTGTGTGAGCAACTTTTGGCTCTCAGTTCCCAGTCCTCCAAAAAGACTAACTGCTTTAGATCACAGAACCACACCAAATTAACCAAGAGAAAGCTATCAAGTCTGTGCTTCCCTTGGCCCAGGATATCCATATCTGGTCCCACCCTCTTCCTCATCCCCTCTCCAAGCCTGATTTGAAACCAGACAACCTGACTGCTGATCTCTGGTTGTGTGACCAACCCTTACTTGGGTGAGCTTTAAAGGATTTAGGGTATATACTGGTATTGATGTGAGCACAGGTGCTAGACCCAGGACCTAAAGCTAACAGATTGCCTTGATTTTATTGAAGAGAATGTATTCCTGGTGAATAGACCTTGCTCTGTGTCAGCTGTTCAGAGGTTTTGTACAGCACGAACCACACCCTTGTGGATTTTGGCTAATTTGTTATGAGTTAGTCACCTTAGAGCTGTTTCTCCTGGAGCTGTGTAGCTGAATGCAGTCACTCTGATAAATGTGTGTCTTCAGTGTGTTTATGAAAACCATTCTAGGCCAAGTGCCTTGATTCCCAGCAACTTTGCAGCCCCACTCACACTTCCAGAGCAGCCCAAAAGGAGTAATATAGATTTAAACCCAGGCTTTTTACCCTGTTTCTCACTACTCTTCCGAGTGGAGCTTTTCCTTCTAGGTCACGTGCTGTAAGCTCTCTAGGTGACTCGTGAAAACCATGTGCTACATTTACATGTATTAAGTGAATAACTACAGATAAAAATTAAAATAATGTAAAACTTCACTTTGTGACATTTCCAGTTCATTCACACAGGCATTAACTCCAGTCGGGAAGGGGGAGAACTGAGGCTTTGTCATTCCTTTTTTATTGTTGTGCATTAGTGTTTCTTTTAAATGAAAACAGCCCCTTTGGGTTGCTTGCCTGGTTAGCCGTGGCAGGAAGACAAACGATTTTTACAGTATCAGACATGCGGTTTCCTGTCTGTGTTTAACTTTGAGCAGAACATCACAGCCAGCTGGTCCATGCTCCTCCAGACAACTAGATAATAGCATGTAATACTTTTGCCTTTGGAATGACTGTCATCCAAATCTATTCCATCCATTGTTCCTGCCTTTTTTTTTTACTCTACATTTCTTGTCCAGCACAGCTAGACATTTTTGCAGTGGTTTTGCATATTCTGTAGTTTTAGAGAGCAGATAAAAACTACTCTAAGAAAGCCTGATCACACAATGATTTTACTCATTTATTAGCAGAAACTGAGATGATAAAAAAGATTGTAATTTTTCACTTGTTAATTATAGCCTTTCATTTCAAGCTATTGCTCTAAATGATTAGTGTTCTATCTCTTCTTCCTGCATGCACACTTAAAACAGACCAGATTTAGTTTGTTTCTGGTATTTCTGAGGTAAGAAAGAAAATTGTGAGTAAGGCAGCGAGTTCTAATTTCCACCAGAGGTTAGTCACTACATTCCAGTGATTCACAGCTGAGCTGTTACTGCTTATGGAAGAATTGTTTTACAGCACTGTTGGCTTGTATCAGCCCTGGCTGTGAAGGGCAAATCTTCTGACTCCATTTTTAGGCACAAACATCTGGATATTGGGAGGCGTTGTGACTCACCCAGGGATGGCTTTAGAAATGTTTGAAGTAGTTGCATCCAAATCAATTGCCTGTTTCTTGCATGGACTTTCATTTAAATTGTCAGTCTGCAAAAGAAGGAAGACACAGTCAGGCATGCACCTAAATGTGCCTGTAGTTGTCCTGTGTCAGGGGACTGACCCTGATTCAGATCCCTGGTGTTTCAGGCCAGGCAGCTGGTGCAAAGTACTGTGCACAGAATCACTCCAAACAATGTTCTATAGCTGTTGCAGAAATAATATACAGGAGACAGGTAATCACTGTAAATCTGACCACTCTGTGTTTATTTGCTAATACTACTCCTTTTTGCCAAACAAAATTATGGATGACTGGCAAGCAGCTTGTACTCCTGTGGTGAAAAAATGCTTCTCACAGCAAAACTCAATGCCAGTGTGTTGTAATTATTATTTATTCAAAAGTCTAATGTTGATGTTACCAGAAAGCAAAGCCAGGGAGCAAAACCACTGGAAAAGATTAGCCAAAATCAGAGGGAAGAGGCCCTGGGTGGCTAGAAGTTGACTAGGCAGCAGACAGAGGCCTGGTCCTCCTGTCATGGAAAAAATGAGTGCAGGACTACACTCCCAGGGATTTTTCCTCCATGAGGTCTGGTTGTGTCTGGTGGACCTTCTGCATCTTGCTTTACCTTCTTATGTTTTGACCTACTGTGATGAACCCGGTCTGTGTGTAGCTGTTTGTGCAGTCACAGTTCTCCCCTGATGTTTGGGAAGCTTTATTCCTCAGCCTTCCCTTTGCCGCGCTGTGTTCCAGCCTTTAGTCATCAGCCAGTGTGAGCCTGACAAGGGTGTAACAAAGTTGTTTTCTATCAACAATCCTAAGTTCCTTGACTGAGGTCAAGGCTTGTTTACCCAAAAGGACCGAGCAGGACTGTGCCCTTTCCAGCCCCAGGTCTCACCCATTTTCCATGAGCAGAGATGACCAGGCGCTCAGTGTTACCAAGGGAATGGGATTCCTGCATATTACTTGGTGCATGACCTGCCTGCTCTACCGTGCAACTTCCTCCTCCTGTGCAGCTCATTCAGACACATTTATGTGTAAAAGCGTGACCCCAGCACTGGAGGCTGCAAACAGGAAAACAGATCCTTCAAGTACTGTCGTCAGTATGCATGCAGTTGTTGTCCTGGGCATCAAACTCAAATCCAAGCAACAATGCAGAGAACTCAAAATATGGAAATGGGTTTTTAACACAGCTCTATTTGCTTTATAGTTGTTTCATTCTGATAACTTTCATGGTGATAATTTTTTATCTTCACCTGTCTTGCCGTGCTATTCAGATCTCCACACAGCTCACAACCAAGGTGTCTTTGGGATGGTTCAGGTAGACTGTGTTTATTGCTCATATACTACAAGATGAGGTCATTATTTCAGGCATTCCCGCCACACCCAAATATGGGAGAAATCTTTAGCAGCAAAAATGCGTACAAATTCTGAATCATTTGAACAGTTGCCTTAAACTATCAAAGCTTCAGTGATAGACTTGAATGGCAGATCAACAAGAGCTTATGAGAATAATGAAGTTAATTGGGGAAGTGTGTCGAGGGAGAGGGAGTGTTGTGCTGCTAACAATCTGCACATTGATCATGGTTTCACAAAGCTGGCTAATTGAGAGTGTAAGAGATGTAAGTATTTGATTAATCAATTGTGGGTGAGTCATTTGCCTGAACAAATTACAGCCTATGGATTTGCAGTGTTGAGTGCTGTGATTTCTCACTGTGTATGGTTGTTACCTGGGAGAGCTGGTATTGTTGTGCTGTCTGAACCACCCCAAGCAGGTCTGTGCAATGCCTTGTCCTGTGGCTAGGCTGCAGAAGATATGGATGATATTTTAGAGTTTCCTTAACTTGGTATCTCTCGCTTGTCGCTAACATGTTGCCCCTGTCTTTTCCTTTCTTTCTCTCCTTTTCCTCTCCTCACTAGAGTCAAAGTGTTAGTGATTTTACTTGGCTGCATAGGAGGATCTCAGACTTAAGAGCAGAATTAAGATTGGTGCACAAACAGTCACCAGACCATAAATACTTACATGATGAGTTGTCCGGTGCTCAAGGAACAGCAGAAGGGAGATGATTACAGCTGGACTACTTCCAAGTGGATTTTAACAAAAGCTTTCATTAATCTCTTTTTCTGTTATCCAACTAACACATTCAGAAGGTAACTGTCTTCCAGATGCCCCATAAAAGAGGTCAGTAACATTACATAACGTGTCACAGAGCCTCTCATCGCTTGTATGTTGGCTTTGTTCTCTCTGTTTCCTCTCAGGTATTTGCAGGCACAAGAGTCCCACCCAGTGCCTGCAGCTGTGTGTAACCAAAGGAGAGGCTGTCTAATGCTGAATGTCTGATTCACTTAGTGGGATAGAAAGGAAATAGAATAGAAAGAGGCTAAAGAAGCCAAAATTTTGGTTAGCTCTGTATTATTTATATTGTTTGCTTCCTAGGAAAATAACCATGCAAGCTTGGTTACAAATTTGTGTAAAAACAAACTAGGCAGAGCTCTTCCAGTCTGGTTGGCGTATTTGTTACAATTTGCATCACTTGAGAGCTTAATAAGTGTGGGAATGTGGCCAACCTTTTATCAGGTTGTCCTGGAAGAGACTTTAATAATTATAGACAGAAACAAACTGTAACTAACACTGGCAACATAATATTTTGGGAAAGGTTGAAGGGGTGAAACTCAGGCTGAGAATAAAAATAGTGGTTAATGTGTGGCATCTGTTGGAACATATTGAAACTGGAGAGATTGATTTGTTCCAGAAAACCACCAGCAAACAACAGCAGACACCCAAGCAGTAATACTGAGCCATGTACCACAGAAAAACAGTCACATCATGTAAATTTAGAATATGTCATCTCTCATATCGCTGACTACCAAAGCTCAGCTACCAGAGTCAAAATGCGTGAGAGGTGCCATGTGCACACAGTGAAGTGACCTGATAGAACGAGAGAGATAAGAAGGGAACGCGTCTGGGGGTGGGAGATTTTAAGCAAAGAGGTGCTGCGCCAGCAAACCAAGGAATTACACTTTCTAGCCAGCAATGACGAATAAAAACAGCTACAAACTATTTGTTCTCTCTTAGAGCTTGAGTTTCTTAAACCTCCTGGGTGCTGAATAGCATATTTGGCAATCAGTTGAAAAAAGAAATTCTGCTTACAATAGATGAAACCTCCATTACATCATTGCTGCCCTGCCTTTTCGCTGAAGTAAGTCACCCAGAGGCAATCAAGTTGCCTGCCTCCCACCCTGTGACTAAGATGCAGCCATTCCCACCAGGTGACAGATGCGTATGCGTGACTTCTCCAACATGTAACGCATAACTGGGTCATGTAACTGGGGACTTTCCCTGGGCGTTACAGAGAAGTCTTGAGTCCTGATCCCCTGGATAGTCATGTGCCAAGAGCAAAACTGCTGGCCCACTGTGGGGAGCAGCAGTGGGTGTGCCACAGGTTTCCAAAACTGCTCATACTTTTGCCTTACTGCTTCTCAGGAAAAGCGGTAAGTGGTGGCACTGGGCAAGAACATGCATGAAGTACTCTGAGAGCTGGGTGTGGTTTGCCAGCCATTTGTTGACTGCAGAGCAGCATTGAGTGGCCAAATATTGAAAAGATCAGTGAATTGAGTTCCCACACCTTTGAGTAAACATCCTTAGGGCACACATTCTGAACCATGCAGTTGACAGTACTTTAGAAACAGGCTTTAGAAATTGCTTTACCTTGCTATTTCTACTGCCTTTGAGGGAAAGGCTGTTATGTTGTCTACCTAGGCTCTAAAAAAGCTTTTGACATGGTTGCTCCTGCAGAATCTGGCTTTTCATGACTTGGGCAAGTGCACCCTTTGCTGGGTAGAAAACTCTCTGTGTGGCCAAGCCTAAAGAGTGAGGTGCACGGAGCTATATCCAGTTGGCAGCTGGTCACAAGTGGTGTTCCTCAGGGGTCAATATTGGGGACAGTCCTGTTTAATATGTTTATCAATGACCTGGGCAAGGAGACTGAGTGAACCCTCAGTCAGTTTGCAGATGATGCCAAGTTAAATGTGAGTGTTGATCTGCTGGAGGGTAGGGAAGCTCTGCAGAGGGATCTGAATAGGCTGGATCAATGGGCCAAGGCCAGTTTTATGAGGTTGAACCAGGTGAAGTGCCAGGTCCTTTACTTGGGTCACAACAACCCCATGCAGTGCTACAGGCTTGGGGAGGAGTGGTTGGAAAGCTGCCTGGTAGAAAAGGACCTGGAGGGGTTGGTTGACAGGGGCTGAACATGAGCCAGCAGTGAGCCCAGGTGGCCAAGAAGGCCAACACGATCCTGGCCTGTATCAGCAATAGCATGGCCAGCAGGACCAGGGCAGTGATTGTTCCCCTGTACTCAGCACTGGTGAGGTCACATCTTGAATTCTGTGTTCAGTTTTGAGCCCCTCATTGTAAGAAAGACATTGAGGTGCTGGAGTGGGTCCAAAGAAGGGCAACAAAGCTGGTGAAGGGTCTGGAGCACAAGTCTGATGAGGAGCAGCTGAGGAAGTTGGGGATATTTACTCTGGAGAAAAGGAGGCTTGGGTGAACCTTTTTAGGTCTCTGCAACAAACTGAGAAAATTGCCTCAAGTTGTAGCAGAGGAGTTTAAATTGGATAGGTGTGAAAATTTCTTCATCAAAAGAGTTGTTAAGCTTTGAACAGGTTGCCCAAGGAAGTGGTTGAGTGACCATCCCTGGAGGTATTTAAAAGTTGTGCAGATGTGGCAGTTAGGGACACGGTTTAGTGATGGACTTGGCAGTGCTGGGTTAACAGTTGGACTTGATGATCTTAGAGGTCTTTTCCAACCTAAGCAATTCTATGATTTTATAGCAGGCCAGGCAGACCTACCAACGACTAGAGGTAGTGCCTCTTCAGGAGACAGATACTGTTTTGGATAGCCTGGCATGTCCTTTTTAGACTAAAAGATGAAGACATACAGCTCAAGCAGAAGTTACTGGCCTTGGCAGACTTGGTTTATCTGGTCCAAGAAACGCTCTTGTCAGATTCAGGAACTTGCTGAAGGAATTTAACTTTCAGGAAAGACTACAAGAAATATCAGGGTTTATTTTCCATTGGATAGCAAGATAGAGCCCACTCACATTTTAAAATCTAGTAATCTCTGTCTTCTGCCATCAGGTGGTTCAGCATACAGCTGAGGCAGGGGTGGAACTGATTTCCTGCACAACAGAACTATTAAATTAAAAAAAAAAAAAAAAATCTCCAGCAAGTATGGAAAACTAAAATGTTTCCAAGAAACTATCAAGATAAAAAATCGAAGGTTAGTTTGAGGAGCAGCATTGGAGTTTGATGATTACCAAGTATTTTGTGTTGGAATCAACCATTTTCCTAAGGAAACACTCTCCTCACCCCTAATAAAAAGCTCCTCATCCACAAAGCCTCCAAAACAATGCCTGTAAAACTAGCAGAAGTTTTTAAAATTAGAACAACTTTCAGACCACTTTTCTTCCTCAAGATAGGGGATTCAGGGAAAAGTACAAGAACACAAGCAGAGTTTCTGTTTTAAAAATCAACATTTCCCATTAAAAAAAAAATGTTTTGCTGAAGATTTCTGCACCATTTTAATTCTAAAAAGAGTAAAATCAAGAAGGTGCACGAGACACTGAGCTACAGAATTTGATTTTGACTTGAGGATTCTTCAATAGAGATAAACCAAGTTACCCCAAACAGCTGAAAATTAAACATTTTATGGAACCAGTTTTCCTCCAGAAGAACTAAAGAGGTGGGTAGGCTTTTCCATATTTTATTGCCTAGTGTCTTGCTCAGAAATCAATACATACGTAAGGTTCAAATTTACATTTTTTGTAATTCAGCATACTCAGGGATGAAAAGCTTTCCTCTGAACTAAACAAGGCAGGTCCTGAAGCTCCTGTGCCAGTACTAGTTGCCTCACTGGTGGGGATTTAGCACTCACATACATATCTTGCCAAATCACAACATTTGAACAGAAATTCTGTTTAAGCAAAAGCATTCAAAAAGTGTTAGTTTTCATTCCAGTATGGAATTCAAACCAAACTTTGAAACCTCAGAATTGCTACAAAATGGAGTTGTCCTCTGGTCAGCTCAAAAGGCTGCTTTGTGTACTGGGAGCATGCAAACTAACTCGATCACAGTCCTGGGTCTGGGACCAAGTGTTGTGACTTTGTGCTTCTGGGGACTGTTAAGACACTGCACAAGCTTGCCATACATCAGTGTTGATACATTTAACCTGAGTTCTGCTAATATGAAATATATTCTTGCCCTGCTGTGTGGCTTTGAGTAGCAGTTGAATAGGCAGCAACTTCAGAACTCACAGGAGCAGCAGACAGCAAGGAAGTAGTTCAGTCAGTACTGGCCGGGCATTCTGCTGTCCTGCACATTCAAGTGCGTGTCCTCATTTCATTGCCGTTGTTTTATTTCTTGTTTCCAAAGTTCAGTGACACTAAAGCTCAATCAAAGGCACCCAGAATTTGCAGGCTCTTGTGCTTTGAAGCTTCCTGACTGAATAGAGGCTGTACAGTGTTTCCATTTTCCTTGGCACCTGAGCCCTGTTCCTTCAAGGCTTAGGTAGTGTTAAGGGTTGTGCAGATGGATGTGCTTAGTTTAAACCACATACAGGAAGCTTTCTTTTAGCTCAGCTTCTCTATTGTTATGCTATATTAATAGGCTTTTTTGAAGCTTAAGAAAGGACTGATCCGCCTAAATAATAGTTCTGGGTGGGGAAAGTTATTTAGGAGCACGTTTGCAAAACATGAAAGGCTGTTTCATTTAACCATTTCCTTGCCTGCCTGTGCAGCTGGGTTTTGCTCAGTCTGCGCTCAGAAAGAGGAAGCTGCACTGCCATTTTTTTAAATTACGGGGTTTGAGTTGTGTATTTATTTATAAGCAAATGAATGTATTTATTCTTAGATTCCTGTAGTCAAGCCAGAAAATGTTGGCTAGCCACTATGAAAACATAGAGCTATGCTCTGAATTTTGATCCTGTCCTGATTTTGTACACAGATTCAACAGAGAAGTACACCATCCTTAGCTTGTGCTGGAATGGCTGATTTGATTCTTCTCATAGCATCAGTCAAAATGAAAAGCAGTTCCAGAGGTGTCTTGCTCGGGCCACACCTCGGTGCCACCAGCTCTTTGCTCCTGCTATCCTCTTTAATTCTGCTGTCAGAAAGCTCAGTCCCCTCCTAAGCTCAGACTTCAGCCTTGTCAGTCCTGACACTCAGTTCTCCCTGGTGGGTGCTCATTCTTGCACTTCCCAAACCTTGAGTGGGAACTGCCTAGTGTCTTAAATACTGAAAATTAGCATAGCCTTCATCCCTGCTGCTTTAGGTGGGGCTGTGCAGCTGTATGCTTTTTACTCCCCTGCCTCCCTGCTTCCTCCAAAGGCCTGTGCCAAAGCGGATGTGTCACTTTGCAGCAGGGGTGCAGGATGATAAAAGTGCTTGGGGGAAGTGGCCAAACTGCTCAGCTTCTGCTTTGATTAGATTTTTTTTTTTTTAATTCTTTTTCAAGTAACATTTGCAACGTCCGCAGTTTTTTCCCTTCCACCCAGAAATCCCCCTGCACCACAAGCAGAGCTTTCTCTTGTGCAAAAACAGAAAGAGCTGAAAAGGCTGTGAAGTCTGCTGGAAAGTTGTCAGATGTAGGCCAAAATAATACAGCCCGCTCTAGGGCATTATAGGAATCATTGGAGATCCTCATGCAGGTAGCCAGAAGAATCAAGGACTGGGGGCTTTGGGTGAGTTTCTTCTCAGATCTGAACATGTATCCAATTAGCTCCAACTGCTTGGATTCATGGGGAGAAATTTGAAAAAGAATTAATACAACTTGAAGTTTTTGTCACTCATTTAGAAAGGCATTTGTATTTCAAATATCTGGTCTACATATTGCAGCTCTGTGGCAAAGAAAGAAGGCTTAAAAGGCCCTAGCGAGACATGTTCATCTTTGTGAAAGAGTATACCATATGATACAGGTGACATATTACTGTTCCAAGAGCAGAAACCAAACTTCAAGCTTGCTTTTCTGTGGTCAAGAAAAAGCAAAGCCAAACCAAAACCAACAAAACAGAACCCCACCTGTTCAATACAATTATTTTCTCTTATTGTTACAGATCGTAGTTGTGTCAAGCAGATGGGACCTGCCTGCAGCCAAAACTCCAAAACAGCCATCCCACAGTGCAGTCAGTTCTGTTCCACTGGGGTGTTTCCCGAGTTCTTTATAAAGCAGCTTTTCTGAAAGCAAAGAATGCATATGGGAATAAGCAATGCAAATCTTCTGTTTACTGACAGTGACACTGGACTTTCTAAATATATTCCTCCCGTAAGGGCCATAAAAAAATCTGGGTATTTTTTTCTCCTGTGCAACATGTTGAAAAGCAGAAGGGGTGCCTGTAACCTGTGATGAACTTTTAGGTTTGGTGGGTTTTTTTAAATTTAGTAATTTTTACATTCACTAACATTTTGTTTTCAAGAGAAATCACTGGGGAATAAGGATTTGTGGTTTGCATAGGTTTGGAAGGACAGATTGACTTAAAATGTTCTTTTGCATAAATGGAGGATATGCTTTCTTTGTTTGTGGGTGCTGCATGCCATTGACCTATGCTAGACTCAGAATGCCAGCGCTAGAAAGGCACTTCCTCTTCCCTGAAACCCTATGAGAGGGGTTAGGATTTAATTACTCCCTCTACATCTGGCTGGAGAACCTTTCAAACAGAGGAAACACATCCTGGTTCAGGATTTAGGCCTTTTTTCAAATACAAAAACAATATACTCTTTAGATGTCCTGTCACCTGCCTTTGAACAGATGATGTCTCCTGCTGCTTGTCAACTGGGTTTATAACAGAAAAATGATTCCAAGTAAAATTGGAGGTACCACTTGTTCTAATTGTAAACTCTTTTCCCTGATCCCTTTTAGCATTGCTTAGCTTCATTTTGAGAGGCACAGAATGGGGGAAATAGAGGCTTGTAGCTAATGTAGTTAGTGACAGCTTCCCTTCAGAGCTTATTAAACTTTTCCTTTTCATATTGACTTGTTTTGCATGATGTACAGAACCTGAGTCAGTGACGTGGCTGTAAACACCCACCAGAGCATCGTGCTGCCAACACAAGCCACTTGCTTAACTGTGATTGCAGCTTTAGTTGTTTGAGTCCATTCAGGTTTGACTCCCAGGACTTCTTCCAATCAATTCCCTGCATCGTGCAAAGATAATACAGTACATTTTGTCCTACTAAAAAGATAAAAATAGACTGAGTAAATTTCCATGTGTTCAAACAAATCAGGCTCAGATAAACTCTGAGCCTCTTTTAATCTGTTTTTGGAGTAAAACTGTTCCCTTTTAAACTGTTTATCTTCCCTAAGAAATACTGAACTAGAAGGTAATTTTTAGAGGTGACAGGGCATTTCCAACCTCTAGAATAATAATCCATACTTTTCCTGGAATACCTTCCTATTCTAGAATAGGTCCCCATTATTCTTCTATTCCCTGTATGTTCCAACTAAGAATGTGTTAGTGTGCACAGTGCACCAGGCATGGAGTTTGGCGGGAATTGTCTACTGCTTTACAGCAGGACAGCCAGTGTGTAGGCAGCAAGTGACACACAGATTTTCAGACACAGTTTTCAGATACATAAATTCGAGCAAAACTACATGGAGGGTGGAGGTGACAGTTTTGGACATACCTGTTTACATGCGGGTGTTTGAATTTGTTCTAGCAACACTTTCACATACATGAAAATATGAGAATGAGCTTTGTTTGTTTCAGATTTGTATGCAGGCATACATACTGTGCCTGAATATTGCCATTTGTATTGGCAAGCTGCATGTTAACAGGCTTCCTAAAGATGGTTTTACATGGATCCTACTGAAATACACTGGATCTAGAGTGATAACTGGGAAAGTGGGAGTTCACAGGCTGATTGTCTATTTGTTTATCTTAGAAAAATCAGTGTGCTCTAGTAATTACTGGTTAAAGGAGCAGATCTTCCAGGAATACATTGACAGAGTAAGTGCAAGACACTTTGTCTATTGTATTCCGGAAAGTGGAGGTTTCATCCATAATATATTAAAAGCCTGAGAGTAGAACAAAGCTACTAAATTACATTAGGTTCGTGCTCATTCAGTTCTGGCTTTTCATAAAATAAGCAGACAGAGAAGTCCTGGTAAGCAGAGGCCTATATATGCAACATCTTGAAGCAAGAATGCAGTGGTAATTTTTATTATTTACTGTTAGTGTAGAAGAAAATTTATTGCATTCTGGATAAAAATTACTATTATTGTCAGCCTCCTGTATATATAAAACTATGCTATAACTTAATCTATGCCTTCCTTATGTTCTTTACAGATGACCCTCATAAGCCAGAGGAGAAAGATGAAATTTCCAAAGTAACAATCATAAGTCTTGTCCCATTACTGGTGATTTCTGTTGCTGTGATTGTTATCTTTTATGCCTACCGCACTCATAAGAAGAGGAAACTCAACAAGGCATGGGAGAAAAATGTTAAGCCCAGGAAACATAAGGACTGCAGTGATGTTTGTGCCATTATGTTAGATGATGACCGCTCAGACATCAGCTCTACCTGTGCCAACAACATCAACCACAACACAGAGCTGCTCCCCATTGAGTTGGACATTGTTGTTGGCAAAGGAAGGTTTGCTGAAGTGTATAAAGCCAAGCTGAAGCAAAACACGTCAGAACAGTATGAAACTGTGGCAGTCAAGATTTTCCCCTATGAAGAATATGCCTCCTGGAAAACTGAGAAAGACATTTTTTCAGATGTAAACCTCAAGCACGAGAACATCCTCCAGTTCTTGACAGCAGAGGAGCGTAAGACAGATCTTGGTAAACAGTACTGGTTGATCACTGCCTTCCATGCTAAAGGAAACTTGCAGGAATATCTCACACGGCACATCATCAGCTGGGAGGACCTCTGGAAACTGGGCGGGTCCTTGGCCCGAGGGATTGCCCATTTGCACAGTGATCACACACCCTGTGGTCGTCCCAAAACACCTATTGTACACAGAGACCTAAAGAGTTCCAACATCCTGGTGAAAAATGATTTAACCTGCTGTCTCTGTGACTTTGGGTTGTCCCTGAGGCTGGACCCTTCTCTGTCTGTGGATGACTTGGCTAACAGCGGGCAGGTGAGTTAGAAGTTTGAAAGGGTGGGAGGATGGTGTCCCAGCTGGTATAGCAGTTCCCAGGCTGAAAAGATAAAAAAATCCCTTAGCTGCTAAGGCATCTTTTATTTAAAATCATTAAAAATTATTGGGAATAGGTTTATAAACAAAGAGGTTGTAAACATTAAAGCAACACTGAGAGAAGGGTGATGTAGATTTTGTTACGGTTGGAGAGCTGCACATGTGTATGATGTGTATGTATACGATGCATACTAAGCATGTACGAGCTTGTTAGCAACTGTTGGTGGTGCTGCTACAATGGACGTGCGCGCGCGCACACACACACACACACAAACACACTGAGGATCTGCTTCACGTTGTGAGGTTTAGACACAGTTTTCGTGCCCCATGGTATTACACTTCTATGTGAATCGACCCATTCCTGGTGTACCCCAGCATACGTGAAGTCAGTCTCCTGTCCTCAAAAGGTGTAAACAAATAACTAGTGATAGATAGTAATTTTAAAAGTCTTTTAAAACCTCTGTAAGATTATGGTATGTTCTCCACATGCAAGCAAATGCAAGAATGTAAAATAAAAAAAGTTGTCCCGTTGTGTTTTTTCAGCTTAGTAGCACGGATAATACTCATCTCCTTGGCAGGGATGCCAGGGCATATTTATGAATGCTTTGAAGACTACATATTTAGTAGTACATCTCTATGTATTGTCTCTTCTAATGAAAACTCCCTTAGTATAAATTCAGACCATTTTTCAATTTAATTAATTTTAAATTATTTAATTATACATATATTTTATCTATATATTTATATTTTTAGTTATGTAAAAATCATTTACAATGATTTTTGTTTCATATTGAACTAATATCTTGGTTTAGAACATTTTCAGGGACAACTCTTCAGTCTCTAGTGTGCTGTTGAGTTCACAGGAGCTTTACTGCTGTTTATCAAGTGAAGATCTGTGTTTGAAGGTCTCCTCGTTGAGAAGCAGCTGTCCTGATCTCATTTTTAGAAGGCTTATTAACCAGAGCCAGGAATGAATGATGACCAGTGGAGCCATATTTAAAATAACACAAACACCACTCACAGTTACAAATAACTTCTCTCCAGCATGCCAGACCTTTTTAGAGTTCAGTCAAGTCATATCGTAAGACTAGTCCCATTTAATATAAAGTGAAAACAGATTATTCAGAAGTGCAAGGCAAGGACTCTGAAAGTCAACCCCCACAGACATTCTGCTTAAAGACAACCCTTATTTCAAGCTGATTTCTCTGGCATTGCTCACAGACACTTGAAAGTAGGTGTTGATACTGCCACTTCCACAGCCCACAGTGACACTGACTACAAAGTACAGTGCTGCCCAGAGCAGGTTCTGGCTTTGGACTTGGTGTCCTTGGGCGCTGGTGGTGAGGAGAGTTGCTGTTGTATTTTGTTTAGCTTCAGTGAACCTGTTTGGGGGTGACCCAGCTTGTGTCATTCCTCTCTGTGACAAAGACTATGATGGTGTGAGATGACTCCACTTCAAGCTCCATCTTATTTCTTCTGGGCACACAGAGCCAACCACTTAAATTCCCCAACATGCCAACTTTAGATCTCCAATAAAAAAGTTTAAAAAGTCACCAAAAAATGGTAGTGTATTGCAGGAAGAGAGAGGGTCCCTCACCAGAAGTTTTGGAGAATCAAGAACTGAAAGCAGACTGCTGTTTGCAAAGAAGCAGCATATCCAGTCCCTAGAGGGACAACTAGCTCTGAACTGCCAGAGTCTGGGTCCCTAAAATGCCTTTGATACCCAGAAGTCACAATTTGCAAAACACAGAAAAAGTGTCTTTGACCCAAAAGCCTAATAATCTAAATGCAGGTAAAAGGTAATAAGTTGAGTGGAATACATGCTGAATCCTAAGCAGGATAGAAATGGGATTGGCTTGATAGCATTCTTCAATCATGTTAATTTTTCTCTGCATTTTCCTCTGGGCAATTTAGTGCTAGGGCTTCACCTTCCATTGTCCAGCAAAGCTGCAGAATCATTTTCATTGCTGCAAAGAAGGTGTGAAATGCTAGACCAGAACAGCACTTTGTGGCAATATGAAAAATCTGTATTTAGGCATCATTAACTTTGTTAAAATCAGCCAGATTTGTGGGGGGCAGAGAAGAGACTGTGGCCAGGTGTACAGGTAACCCTTCTTAAGATTTGAATGGGATTGGCTTGGGGAAGAAGTTATGTGGTGAGGAACAAAGGGTGAGTAGGAACAACCTCTGCTGCAGAGTTTCCATATGTACATCTTATGTAGGGAAGGGAGCTGCTTCTCAGCTAATTGGTGCTGAGACATGACTGTCCCAAGTATCAGTTCAATGTATAACTGCTGCTCACATTAGGCCTTAAATTCATCAGTGTCAATGTAATAGGGAACTGAACTTTGATTACACAGGATTTTTTTACTGTCCTCTGTTTATAAAGGATTTGATCCTACAACCATTTCACACAGAAATTCTCTGCTGTTATAAGATCCTATGACAATGCTATGTCCTTGTTCGTTCCTTCTGTCTTATGATGCTTTCCTCTTTTTGTGGAACATCTTCCCATTTGGCCTGAGCCGGAGGTGTTAGGACGTTTGCAGAAGCTTTTAAAATGGATGTCATAGGGCTCTCTCAAGAACATACATTTACTATGTGGCTGTCTGCAATTGCAGACCCAGTAACTGAAATGATCTTTTGCAGCCCTGCTTGCCTCTGGGCTCTGGAGACATTGCTGTAGTGTAAATAGCTCATTTAAATCACATGCCCTACTGCAGCACCCACTTGTGCTTGTTCATCTCTGTGATTAACCAGTCTCCAACTTGAAGCTGTCTTTGCCTGATGGAAGACTTATGTTTGCAATTTTTTCAAGGGGGAAAAATTTTTTATACTTATCCTGTGAAGAGTTTGTCATCTGAGAGCAGCTATTGAGTGATCCAAAAATTCTTCCTTAAATCCTAATAAAAATAGACATTTGAACTTCATCTTACGTAATGAAAAATCATAATCTAGATCTCAGCAAAGCTGCTAAAATCATTGCTGAAAATTGCTCAGTGTGAATAAAGTTTATGAAAATGTCTTTTCAAACAAAGGGGTAGATTTTTGGTTTCGATTCAAATGTGTACTTCTGCATTTAGTATTTGTGTGTTTGCTTTCTTCTCCCAGGCCTGCATTTATTTCCTTTTAAGCCTCCCGTGAAAAGAAACAGCTAACACTGTAATATGCAGTGCAAAATAATACAACATGTTTATTGCTCATCTGAAAGAAAAATCAGCAGCAATTTCTTCAGGCCCAAGGGGCAGAGTTTATTTGTGAATAGCCAAAGAGTGTGAAAACTTGTCAGTGTCAAAATTATTTGCTTCAGGAACTAAAAAGGGCTACTTTCTGTTTTTCCTTACCAAGAGAGGTGCAAGTAAGTTGGTAGTCAGGGCAATGCCAGATTCCCCTGGCAGCAGAAAATATGGCCTGTGCCAAGTATGGCCTGAATTTTTGGATACATGTCAAATGGCACTATATTTGTGAAAGCTGAAGTTAAGTCACAGCGGAATCCAAAACATGAACTACAATTTCAGCTCATGAGCTCTCCTTGATCTCCTCTTCTATAGGTTGGCACAGCAAGGTATATGGCCCCTGAGGTTTTGGAGTCTAGGATGAACCTGGAGAACATGGAGTCCTTCAAACAAACAGATGTGTACTCCATGGCTTTGGTCCTCTGGGAAATGACATCTCGCTGTAATGCTGTCGGAGGTAAGTGCCATCTGGTTTTTTACCTCTGAAAGTATGTTGAGACAGGCAGGTTCTCATGGTTGTCTGGGGAGAGGGTGACTCTTTTTAGCTCTCACCAGTTTTTCTAGTGTATCTGGATGCTGCAAATAAACAATCCTTCAGCAGTAGGAGATACACATGTACACGAGCAGGCTTGAAGGCCAAGCACCCCAGCACAAAAGAAAATTGATCCTCAGTTAGTGTAAGGATAAATCTGCTGTTAGGTAAATCACTTTTGAGGTTTATTAAAGTCTGGTTTTCCTGTGACATCTTGAGTAGCCATGGGTTGACTCAGTCTAGTTGATGTCACCCAAAATTATTTGATATATAAATAAATTTGAAATATTTAACCCAAGAAATGGTAACTGCCTCCCATTTACTTTCATGGAATGTCAATTCTCAAACCTAGTAAGGGCTATGGATACTAATGGATAATTTCAGTAAGAGCCGTCATTGTGATAGAGAAACTTCCCTGCTTTCCCAAAATCACCAGCTGCTGCACATCATGCTTTGTGATGTCACAACAGATCATCCATATGAGCAATCAAGGGATGTTTGTTGTATGAAGTATAGTAACAAAATAAAAATTATTGGAACTGACTGTCAGAACAGCTCCAGGAAAAGCTGCTACATTTTTTCATATTCAGAGTTTGCTCCCTGAATCAAAATTTCAATTTCTGCTTTGCCTAAAGCTGCCCCAGAATTCCCAGTGTGCAACACTGGTATGTACTAGAAATCAGAAAAGTTGCTGCTGAGATACCTACATTACATATGCCATGTTTGAAGATTTTCACCTTACTTCAGGAACTAAAATAAGGCTAAGTTACATATAAAATTCTTCAGCCTGATGGAATTGTCTAACATTCATTCTAAAAAAAAATCACTGCACAATCCAGGGCTCACACAGGCAGTCTAAGGAGTGGGGCTGTAAAAGGTAAAACTAATGTGAATGTTATAGTAGATACACAACTCTTATTTGATTTGTTAGCCTTCTTCCAAAACCATAGAGGCTCCCTTTTCATCGGGCTCGGCACAGTTCCACCTTGAAGGGCTGCCATAGATGCAGAGATAGGGCAATCTTGCGGGCTAGAGCGCTGTGCTGTGAGGAACACAGTGTACGGGAGGGAAACCAATGTCTCGAGGGAAGAAGTGCATAACTGCTCCTCGTTTCTCTACCAACATCTGTGGGATACCACAAGGGCGGTCTCTGAAGCCACTCTGCACAGTGACTGTGTGGCTGCACCGTGATGTCCATGTGCCAGGAGGGAGGAATGCATCCATCCCAGTCTCCAGCTATGCCTGACCAGCCATTGGTCTTGCTGGGTGGGCTGTACTGTGGGCAACAGATTTGCCCCTGTTTGCACCCTGCCAGGAAAGCTACAAAGCAAGTATGTGTGCAGAAAGTGCTAGCCTAAAAGCATGGAAAAAAAATCTTTTCTAGTCAAACATTTCAGTGAAAAAAACATGTGGTGTTTCGGGAACTGAACCTCAGTCTGACATACTCCAAGGCAAACCTATCCATATTTAACAGTCATGATCATGCCTGTTTCTAAGTGCATTGGCACAGACTCAGCCTTTCATTAGCACTTTGTAAATGTGGCTGAGGAGATTTAAAACCCTAGAAAAAGGAACTTTGCCCTGTCTCTTGAGCTCTCTCTGTTTCTTGCATTTAGGAACTCACCTTATTAATATAAATATGAGCTGTTCACTGCGAATCTTTTATCTCTGATGACGCTAGAGTCCCTTCCTGTTTATATTTGCTGAGTATGGTGAAATGCAGACTGTGGCAAAAGCAAGCTAACTGGTGCTGTTCTCAGAAGGCAACTGCCTAAAAGAGGATATAAAGGGAGTTTCATAAGGAAGGAAAATCACCAGCATGTTTAGCTAGAACAGATTGACCCATTTTAACCTTGAGAAGAAGAGGTGAAATTATTTCACGAAAAGGAAAGATTTTTCTGACCCAGCATCCCCTTTGCTTTCAACGTGATGCTTAAGCCCCACCCACATCCTGAGTTTCCCTATTCATTTCATCCTGCAGTCATTATCATATTTCTTGAATTTTGTTTCCCTGTTTTAGTCATCTTTCCAGAGGTGAGGTACCCAGCAAACCCCAAAGGGTACTTGGGCAGATCTGTAGGGTGTAGAATATGGGCTTAGCATCTCCATCTAGAGCAGTTATATTACAACTCCCAGGATGTAGCTGCCTTGACTTGTCACTGGTACTGATCTGCAACAGCATTGCACCATTACTTTCATTTCCTTCTTAGACTTTCCCCTGGATCATGCAGGCTGGCTATCTTTTCAGCCAGCTGGTGAAATACCCTTCCATTGATTCATGACTGCAGCTCCCCCTCTGCTTTCTCTCTCCCATCTGTCACTTGTGAGATTCCCTCCTCTTCTTGCAGCCTTCCCAAGGAGCTGCCTCTGCTCACGCAAACCCCTCTTTCATTCCTAAACTATTAGGCAATGAGAGAAATGACTCTGCATACAAGCTGGAGTAGGCTGACCTGATTGCAGACAGCCTTTCCAAAGCAGCCTGAAAGAACTTTGCAGGGCAGGCTTGACTGTAGTGTCAGCTCTGGGCAGTTTAGAGGGCAAGAGAGGCAGTCTAAGCAGAGGCAGCAGCATTATCGACTTTGGTTAGGGAGGAATGCATGCAAAGAAGGGAGGCTAATTGCCATTCAGCCACGTAAAGGTACAGTGACTTATTTCTTTTAAAAAAGGAGCTCTTGGGATTCATTTGTCAGTGTGCAGGTGTTCAGTGAGTGTGGGAGGTGATGAAGGCAGGTCCTTTCACTACAGCAGCTTTGTCAAACACAGTCTCCAAGCTATGCCAGGCCTTTTCAGTCAGCAGACATTTAAACAAAAATACCCAACAGCACAATCCACACTGCAAAGCTGCTGTAGTAAATAAGCAGGTGGGGATCAGCTTTTGAGAAAGGCTATGCTGTTCATTGTTACTTTGTCGTGCTAAATATGGAGAAGCAGAAATGGGGCACGAGGGAAAGGGAGACAGAGGCAAAGAGCGACTTAGACTGATTTTTCACCAGAGTATAATTTAAGAGGCATATTTAGAAACTCAGCAATACTACTTTGGGGAGAACTTCGACTGCTCCACGCTGCTGTTAACTTGGTATTTCATTCAGCACAACAGCTGTGCACCAGATGCTGCACATTGCAAGAAATATAATTTTCATCCCAAGCACTTGCTTTCAGAGTGACACAGCTTTGGTGACTGAGTCAAGTGTAATTTCTCTGACAGCCTCCTAGAAAGAAAAGAAAACCATCTGTTTTGTATGCAACTGCTGTGGGTGAGGGACTGTTGGGGGTGGCAGGGGAGAAGGAGAGGAAAGGGAACTTCTGTATACACAGGTTTGGTGAAGAAGGAGAGAAGAAAGCCCTCAGAAAATGATGATGTTGCATGTGCAGTATCGTACTGCCTGGAGTGGTGGCTGGCTTCAATATAGTAGCAGGGCTTTTTTTGAAATGGCAGCCTTGCTTTACCAGAACTGAGTTTCATGTGAATAAAATCAGGATTAATCTTACAGTTACTTGGAAAGAGTGTCAAGAGCACAGTTTGGCAACTAAACACTTGTGCATCCTGTATTTCATGAAATGCTCATCTTTCATCATATTGACATGGAGAGATGACATTTTTGGCAGCAGGGAGCAATTAGATAGCCTGTACAGTGGGGCTGTGCCTGCACAGTGGGCCCTGGGGTTCCTGCAGCCTCATTTAAAATTCTCCTTCTGTGAAGCAGAGCCCAGTTAGTGCACGTCTGCACTGTGCTGGCTTGTGGTGGCGTGCAAGCCCAGCTGTAGATCCACACAGTGTGGCCTCACTCCATGCCAGTCAGAAATTCTCTAGGTGTCACCCCAGTACTGCATGTAAGGTAGCAAGTGCTGTCCTTCAACAAGCCCATGCAGCAATAGATAAGGTTACTGTACTAATGTCGAGCACGGATGTGCACTCCCAAACCTTTAGAAGGATGACTGTGCCTTTGATTATCAGATGTGGAGTCACTTAGAACACGTCTGTGGGAGGGAAACTGTACAGTGAGTTCACCCATCCCAATACATCCTTCCCCTCAAGAGGGAAACCTAGGGAAATTTGTGAAGTAAGCATTTCACAGCTCCTTAAAGTTGGCCATGAAACAGCTTTTGAGCCTCTGCTTTAGGTATTATTTTCCCTTTGTGCAACTAGTGCAAGCTAGTAGATCCACCATCCAAATTCCTCTAGCATGAAGAAAGACACTGTCTGAAGGACACTACTTGTGTGTGTACATGAGCTGTCACAGTAGGTCAGCCATTGATTGATTTATCCCTTCTGTAGCTGTCTCCTCGTAAACCCCAAAGGAAGGGGGTGTTTCAAAGGGACATGAAAGTTCCTGAACACAAGCTCACCTACTGTGGACTGTGCCTCTCTGTTGATTTTTGCTGGCCTTTCACCTCACTCCTGCCATGATTCTACAAATAAACCTTCATCATCCAGCATGAGAAGTTGTTCCACAGAAATCAGCAAGACAGATCACACAAGAGAGTGTCGACAGGGTTTGTGGGTATGCTCTTCTGACCCAAAGAAACTGCAAAAAGCTTAGATTAGAAAAGATGACATGAGCAAGCCAAATTTTCTAAGCGTTCATCACACAAAAAAAAAGATAGATTTTCAGTAAAATCTCTGGGGCTGAAAATCCAGTCCAAGCCTTTCTGAGAGTTATGGCCAGGCCAGTGTCAAAGGAAACTAGAAGTACAGCAGTTAGTAGTGCAAGGCAGCTTTCAACCATAAAGATTAAATGCTGGAGGTTAAGGTTGAAGGACCTCTGCCATTACTGAATGCTGAAGGTGCTGTAGTTCATGGTACCTGACATATTTACAGTATTTCATCCAGTTGTCATTTTTAGTGCCAAACTGGTCTAAAACCAATCAAATATAAAAGGCATGAAAAATAGAATCAGCATCTTTATACAGCCTCACAGAGACAGCTATGCCCAAAGATCTTAGCCTACCTCAAACTGACATCTGTTACATCTACTGTAGCATGTGAACATGATCCATGAAAAACCCCAGCTATTGCTCCAAAATGTGTCTGACACCTGAGGTTTCACAGCATAAGGATGAGTTACTGTGTGAGGATTTAGTGGGATTTTTTTTTTTTTCTTTCCAAGGGAAAGAGAAGCATGATAAAAAATAGCAAGAAGATGCCTCATGCTTTGTAAACTGAGGGAAGACACAATTGTATTAGTAGAAAGTCATTATAACGAATTGGCATCTGGCCTAAATTTTTCCTTATTTGCCATAAACAAAAACAAACAACAAAACAAAAAAATCCAAACATGAAAAACCTATTCATTCTTTATAGCTGGAAGAGGAATGCTCATAACATATAAATAATTTCTGAGGCAGGGAAATTGTATTATGAACCTATAAATTTCCAGGAAAGGCTTTCCCTTCCCCTAGGGGAACCATCTCATGAACCTGAGCAACCTTCAGATTAAGTCAGTGAGAGGGAACAGGTCAGTACCACAGCACCAGCTTCCTTCTGTTGGACATTCAGACTCCTCTGGCTCCTCACACTTCAGGGCCTTGGTTGGTGTCCATGACCACTATCACAATTAAACGGTGGCTGATGAAGATGGTGTAGGAAATGGCTGTCTCGGTCATGCTATTTAAATTTTCCCAGCATACTTTAGTATTTTGGTTAGCTCTGAAAGTAGAGGTATCTGCACTGCAATGGTTGTGCATCCGCTGCAGCCTGACCAGCAAGATGGCAACTTCCCAATGCACTTCTAGGGCTAAAGTCTTGTAAATTTACTTTGGCTGAGTAATCTCAAACTCAGATTAATGGGGCTGAAAGTGGTATGCCTTCTTGTCCAGTAAAGAAAGCAAAGCAGACTTTGGCCCTTGAGTCTTAAAGAAAGTGATTTACATATGAGAAGATAGGAGTTGTGTTTCGGGAATATAGCCATTCTTTAGAGCATTGTGTGGACCGTGGCAGCACCATATAGCTAGGGAGAAGGAAGGAGAGGTCTTCAGGAGGCATCTATGGAGAGATCTGCTGCACTGCATACACAGTTGTTTGCAGCTGAGTCTCTAGACGCTTAACGTTTGAAGGTTTAACATCCCTTCCAATATGTTTGTTATTGTGACTTGCTCTTCTTTTTAAACATTAGGAATTATGCCTGATAAAGTCTTCATCTCATGGCCATCACACCATGTGAGATCTACAACCTGACTAAGTTTTGGAGAAAAATTCGAAGTTCCCTTCAGCACAACCTTGTTCTATCATGAGACATGACAGAAGGGTCTGACCTCTGTTATCTTGTTCATCAGATATTTTCAGTAGTGTATGATATGATCCCATCTTTACCTTTCTCTCCAAAGTAAACAAAGCCAAGCTTTAGAGGTTCTTCCCATTTCTTCTGGGCCTTTAATCATTACCACCTTTCTCAGAGCTTTTTTTTTACACCTTGAGAGGAGTGAGTAACACTGGACACTGCAGTTGAACTTTGGTTGTAACATTATGCAACCATACTGTGTCTCCCAGCTCGTTCATCTCTCCTCACACATCATCTGGGCACTCACATGCATTCTCCAGATTGCTTTGTAGATTACACTTCAGTTTTTCTTGCCCTCAATTAATTCCTAGAAAGAAATAAGAGGCAGCAGAACAGGCCAGCTCTATAAATCTTTATCTAATACCAGCAAGGCATTAGGCCTGTGAGTAAAGTCTCCATCTGTTCCCAAAGAAACCACAGCATTTTCCACACTGTGTCAGCATCTACTATAATATTTCCGCTCTCAGAGATTTCTTGAGTTTTCTCCAAAGGTCCCATATGTCTGCCTCTTCCTTTCTCTCTCCAAAGAAAAGCAAAGAAAATATGCAACATGCAAACAAAACCTGGAATGGCAGCAGCCCCTTCAGGAAGCTGTGCCCCCTGCATCATGAGCCAAAACTGACCCATTTTGGGAAAGAGGCCTAAAATAAGAGCAGACTACTACTTTTTACAAAGGAATGCAGCTCTGGAATAAACAAGGGTAGTATGGCAGCTTCCAGCATTGCTCCTTACTATATCTGTGTCCTTTACAAGCCACTGTTTCATACTAGCAATCTGCACATTAACATCTATCAGATGTTAATCTAGACAGATTTCAATTTATATTTCACCTGGTAAGTATGTGTGGACTCCAAGAGACCTAAGGGTGACCAGTTCTTGCAAGCCTGGCTCAAGCAAAACTCACCTTAAAGATCCAGTGTATTTTACCTCAGCAGAGCTTGAAAGGCTCACAAACCATTATAGGTTACTCTGCTGCTTGAACTGTTGCTAATATGATTATGTACTAAAGAGTTTAAATGAAAATTGTTTCGTTGGCTGGGAAACAAAAGGGGAGGGAGGGGGAGTGTGGGAGAAACACATTTGAAACATTTTTGAAAATGCCAACTGGCCTTGCTTTGTTTGGAGCTGGTCAAGCAGAACAGTGGCACTGAGCAGCTAATCAGTAGCTCCGGCTCCTCCAGAGAACAGCCAGCTCCCTTTACTTTTGGCACCAGCACAGCCCAGCTGAATACCCTTGTGTTTGCTTATTCTCTTGTCAGAAGTGAAAGACTACGAGCCTCCATTCGGCTCCAAAGTGCGAGAACACCCTTGCGTGGAAAGCATGAAGGACAATGTCCTAAGAGACAGAGGGCGACCCGAGATCCCCAGCTCCTGGCTTAACCATCAGGTAAGACCACCACATGTGAGTGCCTGGGAGCTGCACTGTACATTTAGCTGCTGCCTGAAGCCTGAGCCTTAAATCTGTGTCCTGCCCAAAGGCTGGACCTCTCTTTTCCATGGAGTAGAGGTCTGTACCTGGTGACACCGGTGCTGCCATGGTTCAGACATCACAGTGCTCTGCACTGTCCCTGCCCCAAAGCCCTGGCATTCCTGCTGCCCACCAGTGTAATCTAAAAGTGATCAAAAGAGAAACATTAGAAGCCTGATATCCAACAATCATCCAGAGAGCCACGGAATAATTACGCCCTTAAAGCACACTGTGTGTAGGCTCCAAAAGGTCAAAGACTACAACTTCACACATGGGCCTCTGTCACAGGCAGAATGGGAGCTTCAGACAAAATTGAATGGAGAAGCCCTTCCACTGAGTCACAAGACACAGAAAGGATCCTCTTACTTTCTAAACTCCTTCTCAGAGAGGAGTCTAGGTGTGGCTGGATCCAATCTTAGCCCCAGATTTTGTCAACAGTTTATGTTTAAAGGATTACACAGGTGTAATTGAACCATTATGCAACTTTGTCCTGCAGGATCAAGGATGACAAACCAGATATATTTATATAAATATAAATGATTTATGGTGATAATGACTAGACAAAAAAGATCTTAGTCAAATTTATTTACTACGCAGTATAACTACTAGTATAGTATGGTGCACTATGAAACAATATTGAAGCAATTACATTAAAGTAATTATACTAAAGCTAGCAAAAACGTTTGTTATTAAGTAGAGATTGATGTCACCCACACATACCAGTGACTGTGGGCAAATCTCTTCCACTCAGCCTCGAGTAGTAACCTTGAGGCACGGCACCACCCAAGGGGAGGAATCGCTGCACACACTCCAAGAAGGGGTATGTTAGATGACTGCCATTAAAAAGTGGCTCAGCAGCTTTTGTAGTACAACGTGATTGACTGCCAGTCAAAACATCCTCAAGCCAGCTGTGTCAGCTCAGCAGTTTTAGGTAAATTATTAGTAGAATCATTTGTTTGTTCCTTTATCAGGTAGTTTACCAGGCCTACCACACTTTCACCTCACTATCAGGATGTTTAACTTTGAGTCAGTCTGGTTTCAGCATTATTCACCACCAAAAGCAGCATGACCCCCTTCTCCATTCACTACTGGTAGCTCTGCAAATAGGGCACTGTTCCAGTTGTTTTACCCCATTCCAGGCAGCGCATCCTGCTACAGCCCCTTCAGCAGAGAAAACATTATCATGGAGAACAGGCATAGTTGTATCCCAGTTGCTGACAGGTTTAGGAAAATAGGAAATTATTCTTCAGCAAACCAGCCTGCTTTTATTCAGGTTGTGCATTAGCAGTCCATTTCCCTTGCGTATCATGAAGCACTTTGTCAGCTTTCCCCATTCAGGAGCGCCGTGGCTGCACTTCCTAGGCAATAGCAGATTTTTCAGTAGATGAAACTGAATGGAAAGAAGCCAAAGGTATGCATTTCTTCACCTTCGATTTCAGCAGTTTTTTCAGTAGAGTTAAAATGTGAACCATATCAGGGAAGTGAGGCTTGGTCATGCCACTTGTCAGTGAAATATGCTGAGTGGTCTTCACAGACAAAAGAAAAGTATCATAAACATTTATAAAAGCCCAGGCAAGCAAGATCATTTAGTATTTCCATCAGGAGCAATGTAACACTCCCTTTTTCATTCCAGTTGGGAACTTAAAATCATAGTCCAATATCTACTTAAAAAAGGCCAAGTGAGTGACAAAAATCAATCATCTTTCCAACCACGAATACCTGCCACCTAATGACTGTGATAGAATGCAGCCACTTCTTGGACTGCAGGCACTTGCTGCGAAGACTAAGGTTGTTGAGGAGGGGCTTTTAGTGAAGGAGTAAACTGTATTTTGAGGGACACCTGGATATCTGATACTATCAGTATTAAATGCCCTTGACATTTTTAGAAACCATAGATACAACTATCTTCTAAATGGCAAGTTAAGATGGGAAGGAAAGATTATACTATTGTTTATCTTCATAAATAAGAACTGGTTGCAGAAATTTTATAAAAATTGTCAATAAGCTAGTAAAAGGGATGATGAGTTGATTGTAGTTGTTTGTGTTCCACAAAGGCAAAACAAAGTCCAAATTGATAATATAAAAACAATCCTGAGCCTTTAATTTGGCAGTAAAAAAATTAAATATTAGAAAATGCTTAAAATTAAGAACAGTGAGAGACATTTCTCAGGATATTTAAAAGACATAGTCCCACTTTGTGAAAAAAATGGAAGTAAAGAGGGTTAAAGAACTGCTTAGGGAAATAGAATAACAATAGAAAGATCCATGGTCTCCAAATTTGAGGATAATCAGAATTTTCTCAAGAACAAAATGAAATCTAGCTTAGTACCAATCTTTTGCTGGATATAAGAGACATGCTAATTCCAGGACAGAAGTGGTTGGCAAATATTTTTGTTCTGTGTTTGGTAAGAGTCAGATGATGTAAATCTAATAGAAGATGGTGAAGGCCCCTAAAAGCAGAAGTTATTGGAACTTAAAGCAGGCCTGGGGCAGCGTTAAGTGGTTCAGAGACTTGTCTGCATTGGCGGCAGGGCTACTCCTGCAGGCAATGCACTTCGCAGCAGCAGTGCCAGGCAATACTGCTTTGCTGGTTATGCCTTGGAGAGAAGTGTCCAGGAGCTCACTGTGTGCACAGCCAGTCGTAGTGGCAGCCGTAGCTGTGCCAGCATGCCCAGGGCACCTGGGCAGGGGAACATCGGGCTCAGGATCCCAGGGTGCTCAGGCACAGAGCACACTCGTGGCTGCTCTCACGGCAACAAGGCTGAGGGTGGGGAGGGCTGCAACTCAAGGTACTGGAGCAGAGCTGTAAGGCACAGATTTCATCATCTCTGGGTTTATGCAGCAAATAAAAAGATTGTGGATTTGGGCTTAGGTATCCTGCATTCAACTGCAGAGATTTCTTCCCTACATAAAACCCAGACCTCAGTTTACCCCCAGTACAAGGCATTGCATCAACCTGTGCTTGTGTGTCACCAGGATGGGCACAGACGGCTCCAACGGGGTTCAGCTAAGAGTCTAGGACAGGAAATGGATGCCTGATAACACTCAGAGGACATTTAATGAAGGTGGATTTAATTCCCTTTGCCTGAATCCCTTCAGCGTTTCACATTGTGCTATCTAAAATGCAGTGATGCATCAGTTTCCTCAGGGCTGTGACAGTTTGTGGCAGCTGAGGATCTGCTTTGAGCTCCACAGAAGTTGCTCTTACTGTAGTAGCTTTTCCATATTCATTTCCTTCCTCTACAGCCATGTTTTTGTAATGAACTCATTATTCATCACGATAAAATTCTGGAATAGATTTGCATATTACAATTACCTCCACCCCTCCCTTAATGAGATTTGTTGCACTATTGATTTCAAGTTAATGTTTAATATTTAATTTAATTTACTGCTTGTAATTTCAATGACAGCATAAAACTAATGTTATTTGTATACAGACAATAACATTCTGCTATTAACATTGACATCAGTCAACATCACCAATTAGGTAAATTATACAATTAATGCACTGTTATGAAATGCTATCTTTTTAAATAAGAAGTTTAAGATAAATCCTACTTAATGGGCTTTTAGTGTCATAAAGCAAAACACACTTTCCTGGCAAATACCTCATGTTTATAAAATGCGTTACAGGGATGCAACTGGTGTTTTGCTCCTGTAAACATGTGAATCAGAATTGAAATGAAGGTTAAATAGTTATAACTGTGAGTGACATGTTTAAGTGTTTGTGGGACTGTGGCCCATGTTTGCACATAGATTTAGATAGTCTGCAAGGAATTCATAAAGAGTGCGGTACAGCCTGATAATGCTGGCAATCAGAATTTTGTCTGAAAAACCCAAACAGAATCTAAGCATACGAAGGGATAGGTTGAGCAAGAGGTCATGTTATCCAAGAACTCCTATCAAATTGATTAAGACAAACCCCCACTTGATTCTGTAGCACTAGTCCAAAGCATCGTTGTTCTTGTTATAATGTATCAGAACACATGGCCAGAAATGACAGTGCCAACTACAATGCTGAAAATATTGTAGTGGGTTTTGTTTGGGGTTTTTTTAAAAAAAAAAAAAAAGAAAAGAAAAAAAACGAAAACAATGCTCCCATGGCAGACATAGCAAAGACCATAAAGAACCTACAGGAGACACACGAATAATGCCCTGAGCTTCTGAGGGTACTACAGCAGCTCTCACACACGGGCTTTGTTGGTGCCTGGCCCCATTATGGCTGTTCTCTCTGTGCTCCCTACAGGGCATCCAGATGGTGTGTGAGACTCTCATCGAGTGCTGGGACCACGACCCCGAGGCCCGGCTGACAGCACAGTGCGTCGCCGAGCGTTTCAGCGAGCTCAAGCACCACGACAGGCTCTCGGGGAGGAGCTGTTCGGAGGAGAAGATCCCTGAAGACGGCTCTGTGACCACCGCGAAGTAGCGCGTACCCGAGAGCTCCGTAACGGAGGGAGGTCACTCCTAGACGTGTTCGCCTTGGCAAAGGAAGAAGTCTTGATCAGTGCCTTGACTTGCTTCCTGGAGGACTGAGGCTGTCACTACTCCCTTTAGGTTCCAGCTCTGGACAGGGAGACGTATTCTGTGAATTAAAAGCTGGGGAGGAGCTGTCACACCCTAGCATTGGCAGCCAGCATCATGTCATAGGAGGAGCTATGTATGTTAGCACTTCCTCAGGAAACGTGATTTGAAAATAGCCAATAACATTATGCACTTTATTAATGCCTGTATATAACTATGAAATTGCTATTTTTATATATATATACATATATCAATAAAATGTGTATGTATATATATATCTATATATCTATAAACAGACATGCTCTGAAAAAAAAAAAAAAAGTGCTTCCAGGAAATTACCAGTGCATTAGAAATCCCTCCCCTTAGGGAAGGAGCCTGGTATAGCACCACACCAGCAATTGTGCACTAAGTGCTCTGCCAAAAAGATAGGAATAATATGCAAAAAGGAGATGCCTTTCAAAGCACATGCTGTGACCACGTGGCTGTGGCCCTGCAATTCACACTTGCAGGAGCAGTCTCACAGCAGACAGGCCAGTTTGACTTTGCAGTTGTACCTGCATGGTCCTGTCTGCAGCACATTGTGGAAGGTTCAGGGATGCCTTTTCCCTCCCACCTTAACCCCAGTGTCCTCACAGTGCCCCTGAACAGGAATGTGAGGAGGTTTGGCCCTTCCCACACATGTATTTTGATACAGAGGTCATTAATGTTGTATGTTTATTGCTTTGAATTCATGCTGTTTGCAAGCAGGTTGCAAAATATGAGCAGTGTGAGTCTTCTCCTCCTCCCATCCCCACACCCAAACTATACAGAACAGGACAGGGCCAGCAACAATCCAAGCAGATGTTTTATGTTTGCTGTGCATTCTCAGTGTGGGCAGTACTACTTTTTTTCTCTTCCATTTACCTTGATGGTGTTACTGTAAGAACAAACATTTTTTCCCTGTACAGCGTGTCTAATTGCTTGACACACCACAGTCTGACTCTGTTCCATATTTTCTAAAGTGAGAGACAACAGCTGGTGCCTTTATTTTTGCAAAAAGACCTTGGAGGTGAGGGAAAGCTCCATAGCAATAGGTTAATGGCATATCCTGCCCTCAGCATTGCTTGCATTTAGGGCTGCCTCAGCAAGTCAGCAATTCAGAGAAGGAAAAAAACCAAAAAAACCCCAAAAACCAAGAAAGACATTTTCGACAGGATCCCTCAGACATTGCTTACATTCTTTCAGTTCCTCAAAATGTTTAAGACAGTTGACATCATATTGGGTCTATATAAATGACAGCAATGTGTTTAATAATTGCTAAAAATTTTGTCTTTAGGTGTTTTGCAGTGATTCACCCACTCTTTTCTTCCCCACGGGATATCAGCAGGCATTGGAAGTTAGAAATTCAGACAGCACAAACCAGTTCTGAACAGATGTATCTGGTGTGATTTATTGAACACATTTGACAGATTAACATCGATAATTCTCTAGAAGATGTTGCCATGCAAGTCAATAGGAATCATGCTTATTCAAATAAGAGTTAAGATTTATGATGGCAAATATTTTATTTTTAAATGGTTTTGTAGCTGCTTTTTTTTTTTTTTTTCATTTTAACAAAACTACTTAAAGTATTTAAACAGTGCAGGGCAAAACCTCCACATCTACAGAGATGGAATTCAGAGAATACTGTGTCAGATTATTTTATAATGGGGGAATGTTCGTGTAAATTCACAGGGCCACAGGCAAAGGCGACGGCTGCAGGTGAAGGGCACATCCAGGCAGGTGGAATGTCGCAGCCTGTTTCTCTTCCTCTGTCCATACTGAAGGTCAAGGAATAGCATCTGGTAGTTCCTGACAATACTGACATTTTTATGGGGTTTTTTAACACTACATATAAAGGGAAATTTTTATTCTTTTAAGGAATATTTCACCTGTACATCATGTATGAAATAGGAATGTGAGCAATATATACGCTTGTATATCAAGTTTCAAACACTTAACTTGCTTTTTAAACTGTTTCGAGGGGGTTGTTTTTGTCATTTTGTTTTGTATAAATCAAATGTTTATTGGAGCAAATAAAATAACACCAACTCAAGTTTGCTTCTCATCTTTGAAGCATCCAGAATAGGGAGAGGGTTCTTCCTAAAATGAAACCTATCCGAAACTGACTCAAGTTCATTCCTTCCCACCAGGTGCCTCAATGTTACGTTCAGTGTGTCCAGCGTGCATATGTCCTGCTTTGCAAATGACTCCTTTCCCCAGGCACCAGCCTGCCCTTCAGCAGAACAACACCAGCAGATATCCCAATGTGCCAGCCCCTCAGCCCTGCAATGTTATACCTTCTCTAGTCTCAAAGGCAGAAAAGGGGTTAGAGCTAATGCTCTCCTGCTTGCAGATTGCTCAGATCTCAGTGTGGATGTGGCACACATGGGACATGGTTTAGTGGCGGACTTGTCGGTTTTGGGTTAACAGTTGGATTCCATGATCTTAAAGGGTTTTTTTAACCTAATGGATTCTGTGGTTCTATGATAAGACCATAGTTAGACCTCAGTCATTTTGGTGCTAATGCTAAAGTGAGCCAGAAGGCAGCCCACTAAATCTGTGTCACTGAGAAGTGTATGATTAATGTGCTTGTGCCTTACAGCTACTGCTCTCCACTCAGAGCCTTCACCTTTTTAAGCTGATACACCTCCCATGAAAGACATGCAGAACACAAGCCCCTCATAAACAAAGAGCAGGTTACCTCCCTCTGCCCTCTTCAAATTGCCTTGAGTGTGACTTTGGTTGAATGTAAGTCTTTGCATAGGGTGCAGTTCACCAGTGCTAGATGTAGGCATCTGAGATGCTCCAGACATCCTTTTTTTCATGGATTGTATTTCAGCCACGAGTATCTCCTTTGGAACCTTCAAGTGGGAATACTTCAAACAGGCACCCACATGTTTTTGTTCATGATTCAAGCAAAATAGCAGAATAACTGAGGCTGGCAGGGACGCTGTTTCAGTTGCTGTCCTTGCTGGTTGTGTGGTCCAGCATCTTATTCAAAACATGTAGCTTAAATCAGGTTGCTCAAGACCTCATGGAATTTTAAGCATGTTCAATGCTAATGATTTCACAGTCTCTCTGGTCACCTGGAGCTCTGAACAGAGTAACACACATAGCCAGTGTTGGGTGTGGTGCAAAGCACAGCGGCCACATCTAGTCTAAAACTGGAAAACTGGGGTCTTTGTGAAGAAGGCCCTGCCCGTGTGACCCTCAAGCACAGCTGCAGGTGACCAGCTCTTCCTTCAAAGCAGCCACCCTCTGCCAGGTATGAAACAGCTCTCAGCTTCCCTGGAGGCACAGAAAGCTTCACTGCCCACACCTCTGTGTTCCCAGCAGAGCCCTGCTGAGGCCTGGGCAAGCTCAGCATCTTTGTGGTTGGTCCCAGCACGTGCCCACCACTCGCCGCGTATTGGCAAAGATCTCCAATCCCTGACAGCCTGTTTACGTTGGGTCAAAGTCCAAGTCCTGGTGGCATAACACAGCAAGCAAATACTGCAAAACCAGGTATAAAACGCACTTTAAAAATACAGCAGGCAAACTCCACAGGTCTTTCAGTCTTGAAGTACACAATAACCTTGAAATTAAGTACACTATATACATTTGTGTGGGGTTTGGGTTTTTTTTCAGTTAAGGCTTTTGCCCACCGTTCTTGTCCTAAATTTTGTATTCAACATACTGCTGTAAGCAGCTCTTAATTAGCTTGTCAGTCAGCATTTTATCACCAAGGTACACAGCAAGGAGGCTCCAGCTGTGCGATGCAGAAGGCAGTCCTTGGGTTTGCTAGTGAACCATGCAGTGGTCTGTACTGCATAGCAAAGTTTCCCGGTGCAGCCTGCCTCTGTGTTACCAGTTCATGTAATTTCCAGCAAAACGGGGAGTTTACCCCCTTCTAGGATATTCCCAGCTTCTACTGGAGCAGACATGAATGGTAAAAGAAGGAAAAATCGTGACCCAGCTCCTGAGGAGAGAAAAAAAGAACTAGAAAGGCATTAAGACATTGTTATTCTGAATGCTCTTGGAAACAAACTAGGCCACATGTAGAGCACCTGCAATATTGTCCTCTTGTCAAGCCAGCTGTGTTGGGGCCTGAGGGCTTCCTTTGCTTCCAGAGGAACATTGATTAATTTATTTCCTGATCCTTAGCTCTTTCTCTCTCTGGCTTGCTTTTTATTTTTTTTGGCATTATGTTTCTAATAAAATGCTGCCTGTGGCAATTTTTCCCTCTGGCCACAAAGAAGATGGAGTGAATTCTGTTCCAAACTGTCTGCTTGTTCCTGAGCGCAGTTTGGCTGCCTTCATGCTGCTTATTACTTGGCAAACACTCCTGCAAGTCAGTGTACACCATGTGCGTGTTGAGAAGGCTCTTGCTGGGGAGGATGGCAAAAATTCCAGTTCCATCCAGGATCCGTAAGGTGATGCACTTCATTGCAGGATTTTAGTTCTTGATTATTTTTTTCATTCAGGCTCTTGTGCCCTACTGGGTTATGTTTCCCAGCATGACCCACAAGACCCAGTTGACCTGAGCCCATGGTGTCCCAGGCTGGTTGTCCAAACCCCATTTCTTCACCATGCCTGGACCTATTGCCAGCTCTTACCTATTTTTGACTTCTGGCAGTTGACTGGCCTTGCCCATGGGCAGAAAGCTGAGGAGACAGTCAGTGATTTGTGGAAATATGGCCAAATTGTGAGGCTCCTGAGAGGACCAAGCCCAGGAAATAGATTTAAAATCTGGACTAATGAGTGCTTTGAGAACCATCTAATCACTTCATGAAGAGGCAAAGGCAAAAGGCAGCTCATAAATTATCTATTGTGCATTATTTGCTTACTTCTAATCGTGATAAAACAATCTCTTCAGTCAGTTTCATTTAGGTAGCTAAACTCTTAAAAAAATTAGTTGGTCACCTGATCGAGCTGGCATGATTAAACCATCCCTGCTGAAATGTCTTTTTCACAAACATGCTGCTATGTGAAGCAAGGGGGAGCGAAGATCCTTGGCATTTCTTCCTGGATCAACCATCTCATGTGTGTCACAGGAGGGAGCACTCACAGCTGGAAACACATCCCCTCTTTCTCCTCCACTGCAGCAAAGGTTTTCAATGGAAGAAGAAAGAAAAAGCAATTCACCTTGCTCTCTTTTCTAACCCATCCATGGCTCCAAGCCCAGGCTGTCAGCATCCCTGCCTGGACATTCCTCTTGCCCAGCACCTTCAGCTCCCCAAACAAGGGTTGAACGGTGACCTCTCTTCTGCCTCTGCATTTGGACTGAGGCGCTGGCCTTTCTCTCATAAAAACAACCCATTGTATTTGTGCCTCAGAACAAGACCTGCACCAGATATTGGGGTTTAAAAGCCTTGCATGACCTCCTAAGGCACCTCATCATTGCTTTTGCTCAGGCTGGAGCTGTGCCCTTCCTCCTGCATCCTTTTGCCCACCCCAGCCTCATCTTTACTCCAGCAGGGATGGCCCTGACCACCAAGGTCTGTCTTCCTCTAGAAGCAGCACCTGAGTAAACAAACCCATTGCAAACATCTGTTTAATGCACTGTCACTCTGCTTATTTAGGGCAGGAGCAATGCAGAGGAAGCTAAGCCCAAAAGAACTACACATCAGATGTGTTTCTAACCAGCCTGCATGGAGATGGTGGCCACGTTTCTGGCCAGGCTTGCTGTCCCATGAGTGTGAGGCTCCCCGGACCATATCTGTCTCCATTTTCTGAAGGAGAGGATGACTACATCATCCCCTTCTGGCACCCCTGGCTTCCTTCACTTTGTTATCCACATGAGCAACTCCCGTCAGCCCTGCCAACTTCACTTTCAACTCTCACCCCCCTCCCCATGAATCCCACCTGCTGAGGCAGGAATGAAAACACCCCTACAGCATCTCCAGCCCTGCTTGAGCAGGGATTTCTGTATTGTACAGCTCATCCGTCTGCCAATGTAACATAAGAACCTTTGAAAATCTCCTGGTTTTTGCAGAGTGCTTCAGCCACCAGCTGGCTGAGTGTGTGGGATAGGGAAGGGCTTTATTTCGAATGAGCTAAACCGACTTGGGATGCAGGTCCTATTACCAGGGCTGTATGGTGAGCTATAGAAATGGAGCTCTCCCCCCATCTCAACGAAGCCCGAACCCTCCGCTTTCCGTGCTGCACAAAGAGCTCCAGAAATAGATTTCCTTCTGTTAGAAATACATCAGGATCTTCATGATTCAACCTTTCAGAAGACCATTTAAGGTTAGAAAATGTTTTACAGAAGGTATTGATTGCATCTAATTCCTGTTTTTGCTTGAAGGTGAAACCTGTCTCTCTAGTTCTCAAACAGAAGGCAGTATAAACTTCTCCTCAGATAAACATCTGTCTGTCTGTGGCTGCAAATGTTTAGTTCTTAAGGCTGGTCTTTATCTGACTCCCTTATAGATGTATGTGAATGCTGAGAAGATCTCTGGACTCATCTAACAAGGCTGTCTTTGCTATGACTACCCAGTAAAATAAGATTATAAAGATATCCATATTAAATTGGGAATACACTGTTTGGTAACATACAAGAAATGCCTCCCCAGACCCAGAAGTGCCAAGTGTTGTTGCTTGACAGATTGAGATGGAAACACAAAGCCTACTCTGGGCTTTCAGTGCATTATCGCAGTGATTTTTTGAGCATCATTTAAAGAAAGCACTATTTTTTGAAAGAGCTAAGCTTTTTATACAGAGCCTGGAATGACAAAAACTGTGTTTCATCTTTGACATAACAAAACTGAACTAAAGGCTGTCAGAGAAAGAATCCAGTGAAAGGAAACACAAAGCCCATCTGCTTGCACCACCAAGAAAAACAGCTAGGCAGTGCAGCCACCAAGGAGAATTATAATTTGCAGCACATGGCTTAGCAGGCAGCGTATTCAAGTGCAGCCCATCCATAAGAGAGACTCTCAGCAAGTGAAAGATGATAACTGCCAGCACTTGAATCCAGACTTATTTCTGGAAAGGTGAGGTTTCCTCCTTCGGTGAAATTAAAGTCAGAGTACCAAATCTCTTCAACCAAGATACCGGCTTTCCGTAAGCCATCCAGTGCTTCTGGAAGCAAAAGAAAGTAGGTCACACCTTTAATTAGCTAAAAGGTTTTGACAGAACATAAATCTCATGCCAACACTTTTAATTTTCCAGTTGTTAAGCCTGGTACATTTTTACACAGACTCACTCATGTGCTTTGGCTACCACCCCTTTTGCTCAGCTAATCTCCATATGAGAAGCAGGAGTAGTCTTTCTGTGACGTGACAACATCACCAACACTTCAGGCTCACCACTGAGAAGGAGTCTGCAGAAGAAAATTGTAGGGGATTAGACTAAGTATTTCTTGTAATACTTTGAATGGCACAGCAGAATGTTCCCATGTTTAAAGCAAGAAGGACAACTCCCATTAAGCAGCAGGTTGTTTAACTTGTGCACATCTGGAAAGGACATGTAAGCCTTATTAAATAACTGGGTGGAGGGGTAAATGTAATTTAGTTTTAATGTAAGAATGTTAACATTAATTTACTTGTCTTGAAATAATTTCTGGAATAGTTGCTTTAAGAACCTAACCTTAAAAAACCATAGGAAATGGAAGAAAGAATTTAAATTAACTTGTTTCAACATTTCTAAATTGTTTAGCTTAATCACAGTAAACCAAACAAGATTCAGTCATATTTAAACACAGCCTTTGCCCAAGTATAAACTGTTTACTATAGCCATGACACACAACCAGACAAAATTCATTCCTGATCTGGAGAAGAGTCTAATTTGGTTTTATTTTTTGGCAGAACAAGGTTCACTTTTCAATGGAAAACAGTATCAAAATCTCCCAAGAGCAAGGAATTGATGCAGCAGAGTCTCACCACCTTCCCCGCATCAACAGCTTGGCCTAAAATAGTCTCCTACAGCCAGGTGATAGCAGGGCTGCCCAGGGAGCCGGGAGCAACCCCCAGCATGGGCAGCAGACAGACTGAAGGGGAAGTTTGGAGAGGAGACGCCTGCTCACTGTGCTTTCATGGACCCACATTAGGACCGTTCCTTTGCTCCACTGGAAGGAACACTGCTGAGGTCAGTAGGTTTGACTTCAGCAGTTTGGCCTGAATCCATATAATATCTATGGATTGTAAGCAGATTTTTAGTAGGCACAACGTGCTTTTCCCACCAGTGCTCACAGACTAGCTTAAAGACTGGCTGTTCTTTCCTTTAGCCGCCTTCACATTGGTGCTAATAATACATAGTATTTGGTTCAAAAGTCCAAGCAAAAAATACAATGGATTTATACAAATAATATTTTGCCTTTCAATTTTTCAGTGAGCATTTTGACAAACCTTGCTGAGGCCTGATTGCCACGTGGGATGCTGAGGCTGGAGTACTCTATTTTTGCACTACTTGCCCTGATGAGCAAAATCAATCATATTAGCTTCTGGAAGAGATGGAAATTTATCTCATGCACAAATGCATGAAATAAGCTTTGGATACAGGATCAGACAGGTCAAATGATGATGTTCATCTTTTGCATCTCCTTTTCTGTATGTGTGGGCAACACAATAGCATTTGGAATGTATGAATGCTACAGAGGGAATGTCTCCTCTCACCATCATAGCAAGACACTTCTTGCTTGAGACACATGTCTGGCAATAATAAAATTATTAACTCGAGGCTATCAAAGGCTCTGAAGAATAACTTGCATGTGCTTGTGACTCCATTTTGCTACTCTTTCTAGAAAGAGTTGCATTTTTAAATAACTGCTGTAACTGTCTTCCCAGAGTAATTAAAATGAAATCATAAGTATTGTGAACTGCATGTTGCGCTTTCATTAAGACAATAATTATGGGGGAAGGGTTCTTAGACAGGCAGGGGGAAGTAGCTCTTTTTTTTTAATGTATCTTCTACATGATTTTCTCATCAGGCTCAACACTCCGGGACCAGAGCAGCGTCTTTGTCTTCCAGTTCTAAAGAAACCTGGCAAATTAAGAGTATGTTTTATGAAGAAAAATATAAAAAAATAAAAAACAATGCCCATAGAAAACAAAACCCATTGGGAAAAACTGAAAAAGAGAAAACTATCTGAAAGGGCCAAAGTGTATCATACTGGTTTGGTTGTATTAGTTTTCTCTCTAGTTATGATCAGACAATAAAAGATCAATTCTTGAAATAGCACAACATAAGAAACTGGTGAAAAATACTTAATGTACTGCATTGCTTCAGCCTGACTGATCTGGGTGAAATTCATCCTCACAAGCTCAGATCTATTAACGCACCTCGTTGACTACCCTGACTTTCCTGCATAAAATGGGAGCTCATGTCTGGTTCCAAATCCAAATGCACGTCCCAGACACACTGTGACTGTACCAAGGCCAGACTTTGGTGCCTCCCACCTTCTCCTTCCCAGGCCCTTTCCTTCCCGCAGAGTCAGCAGCCAGGCACATGGCCTTGACAGACCTTCCAGCTCTCTCCAGCCTCAGCTCCATCCACAGCCAACCTGAAAGACCAAATCCTCTGAGCTGCAACACGACCCAGGGAGGATTTCTGAGGACACACAGCTTGCTCTCATGTTGTCAAAGGGGCAGAGGTGGCACTTACCATTTGACAGGGTGCAAGAGATGCTCAGAAACCTGAGTCTCAGGAAATTACAAGGGTTGGGAAGAACCGAACTATTTGAAGACAATGCGAAAAGAGTAGGAGTCAACGTGGATTCATCAAGATTTTTTTCTTTTCTTAGAGAGCAGTAGCTCTTGTAAAATGAATAAGATACAGTAAACATTGTATGTCTTGAGATTAGAAAGGCTTTTATCATCACCTCAAGTGATACTGTTGTTCACAAACTAGGGAAATGCTGTTTAAATTCAAGCAGAGTGACACTGGCTTGAAGACATGATAGTTACCATATAGATCCCTAGGAAACATTGAGTATGGTTCTACTGCTACTCAAGTCTGGTTCCTATTAAGTGTTTTAAGTAACAGACTAGGTGATGGACAAAAACATCTGCAAACTACGTCATGCTGTGAGAGGTTGCAAATGCGCTACAGAACAGACTGACAATTCAAATTGTTCTGACATATTGAAGAAATTTTCTGAAAAAAACGATTGCCTTTAGTGGGAACACTTACAAATGAGTAATTAAATGCACAAATATCTAATGGAGAAAAACCACTTAGAGCAGTTGGCCAAAGAAGCACTTAATGCTCAGAGTGGATCACAAACCTAACACGAGTCAGTCGAGTCTTGCTGTTACAGAAGAAGGCAAGCCTCAAATTGTGAGGTATAAAGAGATGTACAAAGTGATCCTGCTGCTCCTTTATAACCTGGTGAGATTACAAACTACTGCTCTGTCTTGTTTTGGGCAGCAGAATAATGAGAAGACTTTCAAATGTGGCCACCAAGGAAATGTGGGAGGAACGACTGTAATTCGGGACTAGAAAAGAAGACAATTAAAGGAAAATAAGATTTATAATCTTTGAACATGTAGAAGTGACAAAGAAGGAAAATATGTGTTGGCCCTAATCATGGTGAAGATCAAGCATAAAAGGGAAAAATCTAGATTATCCATGATGAAATAATGGAAAGGCTGCATGTTGATGACACGAAATAATCATAGATCTGCCTATATTTCCCTAAAATCCATTGAAATCCAATGTCTTCACAGGAGACTGCCTAAATCAAAGCAATGTTTTCTGACAGATTATTTTTGTCTGAAAAATCCCAGTAAGTTTTACTTCCTATTCCCTCCCCTGCCACATGTCGGATATCCAGGAGCGCTCTTCGGAAGAGACATCCTGAGTGTGGAATAAGTTGGTTACCAGAGGACACACCAGTAGATGGAGCACATGACTCTGCACCGATGCTCTGTAACACCAATTAATATTCTCACTGTTCACTGCTCTCAGCTTGAGACAACAGAGCTGGACCAGCCACTGAGCCTGCTGCCCAGCTAGGGCTTCCTTCCTGCTATGCTCCAGATGAGAGGCTAGATCTGCTTTGATGTTTACCATGGAATTTCTTGGATGGCTGACTTTATTTACACAACATTTAGCCTTAGATCATACACTGCTATTTATGCTATCATTATACTTATCTCCACAATTTTCTGTTTTGCAAGTGTTTAGTATGTTCTAACTCTAACCAAGAAGCACTTGGAGCTTTTTGTAAGTCCCCAAAGATTTTGCACTTTGGTTGAATGAGTCTCCCCTGCCACACGCTCTTAAAAATCACCTAGTTTGTCATGCATGTCAAACTAAAATTTCCAACATAACTTCATCAGCAAATTTCATGAACATATGTCTGACCTTTCTGGAAGGGTTAGTGATGATGGTATGAAGTCAGATTAGCTCAGAATCAACACCAAAGTATCTTCCTTTGCCCATTATTTGTTTTCTTCTTTCACTAGATAGCCCTACCCACCTTACATTTTCAGTCCTGCTTCCCATCTTGTGTAGGTTTTCCCAAGTGATACAACTGCAAATGCTTTAAGAGTCCAGCCTAGAAAATCAATTATTTTGTTCCCAGAAATTTCTCTGGCTAGTCTAGTAGCATCTCCTTCTGCTAAGCCTGCATCACAGTATGTCCATTTTTCACTCATGGCTGTCTCCTGATAGTGACTCCTTCAGTAATTTTTCTAAAGCCATGGTGCAAGTTTTCACCCAAAAAAAAAGTAGTTTTAAGTTCCTTGTGTATCATCCATCTATAAAACAGGACAACTAACATTTCTTTCTCCCACTCTTTGTCTTATTCAGTTTCACAAGGCCAAACTGGTCTCCCACGTGAGATTTCAGTGTTCCAATAATTCCAACAGAAGTGAGCAATCATCATCTGAGCATCTAGACAAATTCATTGCCGAGAAGAGGAAGGCAAAACATCACGTTAATGTACCAACCTGAGCACTGCTTTTGGTTCAGCTTTCAATCTTAGCTCTTTTGCTATTCTGATATTTTTCCTAGAGCTCCAAATACTGAAAATATCCCTCTAAAAAAAATGTACAGGCATGAGAAAGGGCACAGAAACAGAGGAAGAATAAAAATCCATATCACCTGGAATGAAAGGGGAGGATGGATAAAGCTGTCAGTGGTAGTGCCTGCCAGATTTAAGGAGTCACTTCCCAGAATGACAAGCAGGGTGAGAGTTTCTTGGAAGACCAGTGTTGTGCAGAGGACAATATAGACTGCACAGTCCCAAAGGCAGATGCTACTTTCCATGGGCCTGTGCTATTTCATGGCAAGTGCTTTCATTTCCATTTTTAAATAGCTTTGTACAAGTTACTTACAAAAAAGAAGTTACTTCTTTGAAAGAGAACATTTGTGTTTGACAGAATTAATAAGAGTCTCTGTCCCTCACTTTCTATTATTTTCCTTCATTATTGATAAAATAAAAATTTTACTGGTTTTCTTTAATGGATTTTAAAATGTGATCCATTTTCCTTTAGCTGTACATGAGCTACCAAGGCTGAAAGTGGTCACCCTTGTTGGACTTTTTAAAGATTATCCCTTCAGTGTCACTTTCATTATTGAGACTGCTTTAAAACAAACTTTACCCTGAAACATACAAATATCGTTAATGTATTACGAAGCGTCCAGCCTTCTGAAAGGGCTTCTCTAGGACAGCGGATGGACATGGCATGCTGGGGCAGATTGCTGCAGTGCCAGGGTAGATGCAAGTTGTTTGCTTGGCACAGCTTCCGCACTGCTGCCACGCAGCACATCCCCCTAGAACAGATTCAGCAGAGGTTAATTGTTACACAGCCGTTGTTCCCTTCTGTGGGTTTGCCCGAATTCTTTGACCTTCTCCTTATTGTACCTCTTGCAGTGCAAATTTCCTTGTTTTCTTCTGTTTCGCAAAGTAATTTTTGGTTGATTATTGTGTAGTTACAGAATTAGAGTAATAACATCTAATTGTACATCTGCAGCAAAAGCATGTAATTGTGGGAGACTAGATTCAATTTAAAGAAAGAAAACCCCTCCACCAGGGTTTCTTGTGGTGCCCACAGTGCATTTGCCAGGCAGTGCTGCTTTGATTTCATCTAACCTGCAATTAGCATGAGCAATTAAGACAAAATTAACATGTGCAATTGCATTATTTCAGGATGTAATAGTACCAATATTTAGCAGTGCTTATAAGCTCAAATAATTATCAGCATTTACTAATTCCACCACAGAAAGGAGGACAGCCGTGAGTGGGCCTTACCTACAACTGATTTCCAGGACAAACACACTTCATTTGCCCATTGCTGAAAGCCCCTGGAAGGAGCCAACGGGGAAGAGGGGCTGCGCAGATTTGGCACTGCTGAAAAAGTGGGACCCAAATGCCACTTGCAGCTTAGTTTTGGCTTGTCACAGGGCTCACGTGTGACATAACAGGAGAGAGCAAACTTAACATTCAGTGTTTCTGAATTATTCTCCTCTGCCTTCAACATTTCATACCAGTTTTCTACGTCCTATAACGATACCCAAGGATTTAAAAGTAAAAATTATTTGAGCGTGAATTAATTCTGTGATCTGCGTGCATGTGGAAGCCTCAGGCACAGAACAGGTTTTTACATACTCTTACCTGGCATTCTGGGAATGCAACTCTACCAGTTCCACCAGGCTTTACTCAAAGGACATTTATTGTCCTTTAAGGACAAGGTCAAATGATATTTGAAAAGCACCTTAATGCAGCATTGAAGGATACAAATCAAAAAGCATTTCAATTCAATCTCACAGAAATAAAGATAAATCTGAACCTGTAGGCACAAACCTCAACTAGATAAACTGAAATGTTCCAAGTACAAAACTGCTGGGGTTAAAATGAAAGATCCCAGGGATAAAACTCAGAGCCCGATCCACCAAAGGTTTCCGGTTACATCAGCGGGAGTTAGAGGCATTAAAATCATATGTAACCAGACTCTGATGATTAATCTATTAATCTATAACAGAAACTCATAATAGAAGTCCTGAGGGACTACTGGCTCTAGGCACGCTGATTTATGTGAGCGATTTTGCACATGTACCCATCACAAAATGGTGAAGTTCTCCCAAGATGCAACCACACAACTAAGAGCAAAAACTGCCTCAACATCCCTTCTGTCTAAATATTTCTTTCCTTTTATATTGAAAAAATTATTAGGAGTAGACACAAGAAATTACAGTCAACCAGTGGATCAGGTTCTACACTGATTTATGCATGTACCTTACTACTTCCAGAACTTGGCTTAGCATCCTGAGAGATGGTGCTTGTCAGCAACTAGGAGAGTGAGTTTATGGGCCAATGTCAACCAGCTAGAACGGGAATAAAAATACTAAATGCATTTCTGCACAGACAGCTTCTGCATTTGAGAGCAAGAGTAAGATAAATTGTGACATGTTTTCATCCAAAACATTTATTAAAGGTGATATGGGCACAGCACACAGATAAACCACATCCTGAAGGAGGGTTAAACTCGGTTTCACATTTTAAAGCTGAAGTCCTATCTAACTGCAGTGCTCATAGGTACCTTCTCTCTCTCTTTCTATATATATATATATACCTCTGCAGTTCTAGACTGACAAATAACAAACACAGCCTGTATTTATAAGGGTGATATTGACTTCATTTTTTATTAAAATCACCAGCTACAAAACAGACATTTTGCACATAGTAGTCCTAAATAAGCAATTATGAGAAAATTACATTAGTCCTGAAGTGAAACCATTGTACTGTGCACCTGGGATAAGATAAAGAGTCAGAAATAATATAAAATATATGGAGATTAGATAAGGCACTCACATCACACTGGAAGTGTAACCTACAACTTTGAAGAAATAAGTGCAAGTGCTGATCAGAGACCTATTTTCTGCAAACATGAAAAAAATTCCAGTTTACTCTCATTTAAAAATACTATAGCCACTACTGCTACAGAAAGGAACTGTGTTACTTCAGTCTGACATGTGCCGTAAGTGTCACAGTATCTGGAAACAGAGAAATGCATCAAGGACATGAAGAGAAACAAGACAGCAAAACTTTTGGATAGTGGTGGTGTCACAAAACACCATGGACCAAATTCTTGCCTGATGAACGGTGTCGTAACTTCTCCATGAATCAAAAAAACCAAAATATCCTGACACTGTATTCTGTCTTTTCCTCCAAGGTCAAAAAAGACAAGGAGAACTGGTAACAGTCCTGTCTAAGTCAGAAAGCAACAGCAAAGTCATCCCATCCACCCAGCCCCCCTTGTGTGCTCTGCACTCCATCCAGAGTGACTGAGAGGAGAAATAAGCCTTCTGAGCCCTGAATTTAGTTATGTTTTCCAAGATCATGATAACTGGTACAGCCGGAAGACAAAGCAACAAATGATTGAGTGATTTATGGGTATTAAAGTGTAAAATCCAGGGACCACATTGTGATATTAATTTTTATATTACTATCAACGTGAGTTTGCCTCAAAGTCCTGCAAATCACTGATAGCACAAGTGTATTCACTTCCAGGACTCTGTTAAAGGCATCTATCAAGGGTTTCAGGATGACTCTTGCTCCTAACTACTGCTCTGCTAGTGTGACCTTCTTGGTTATCATGACCTTGTTAAACTTTCCACACCATTATCTTGGAGATTGGAAGTAGGAATTTCACACAATGTTGGATCCTAGTACAGTGTAGGGAATGAAAACAAGGGAGCGTGGGGTTTAAAGGCAGCTTTCAGGACAGAAAACATAGCAGAAAGGTTTGTATTGGTCAGTGCTACCTCAAATGCAGAAAGAATAAGGAGCAAACACCAAAACACTGATGTTATAATAGATGTTGATTATACAGTGAAAGACATGGCTATTTCCATTAGTTTGCTGAAGAATTTCATCCCAAGAAATACATTTCTATCTTTATAAAATAGATCACTTTTATAGAATAAAAACATGAAAAGTATACTCTCATTCTTTACACAAAGTGCAGAACTTAGTTCTGTAATCTGATTGACCAGAAATGTTCAAGCTGTTCACATCCTAGAATCACAGGAAGACCTCCTCTGATCACTACTATCGTAATTTCAGAGTCAAATTACAAACTATACACTGATAACATAAGATCAAGTCATCTCAAATTTGTAGGAAAAATACAAACAAACCATGACAAATGTGTAATTTTGCTATATTATTAATATATAGTCACCATGCATAAAAAGTATGCATCTTTCAGGTAAATATATATTTTTTTCTCTGTTATCATTTTAAAGTGCATCTAAAAGCTTCTAAATAAATCTTTACACTTCAAAAATAGGAGAAGGTGAACAGTAGTTCAGAAATTCTAGGTAACTCTTGTTAACAAAGAGTTCAGAAATTCTAGATGTTATTCCAATAATTTAAGTTGTGGTGGTGATATTTTGGGTGTGCAACACTGGCAAACACTGACTGACTGGACCCAATGACTGTGTTTCCTAGAATCACAAAATCCTGAAGGTTAGATGGGACCTTAATAGGTCACCTGTTTCAAGCTGCTCGAAGCAGGGTGGATATTGGGTACTTTGTGCAGGAGGTTCCTGCCAACCTCCTGGTGTGGTGGCTGCACCGAGCCGTGTTCTACTGTCTGCCTGTGCTCACAGCGGAAAACCTGGGCAATCCACTCAGTTAGGGCCCTCGAGGAACTCTTCAAAGAAGTTCAACATTTCCAGTTTTATCAGCTTAATTACCAACCAAACTAAAATATTGAGAAAGTAGATAGAGTATTAACCACCATCTTAAGGCCTGCTGACCTAGACCCACTCCCAAAAGGCAATTTCAGAGGAATTTCAGCCTGCAAATGTAAGTGACCAGTCTGAGCTACACTGTGCACAGGCACTCAATAAATAGCTGCCTTCCCTGGGATGTAGGTACCATTTTCAGAAGCGCTCCCTTCTTGAGGAAACACTTCTCAGAATGGCAGCTGCAAGCACCAGCCTATACAATGACAGTTTCCAAACTATACGTCAAGCTTTTTGCTACCTTTCACAAAATAGCACCAGAATGCTGCTGCCACTCTCTTTCCATAAATACCACACATGAGCAGCACCTGATGCTGCGGAGCTACAGCTACAAGTCCTTAGCAAGAAGTTCAATTTCATCCAGCAAGAAGTCCATGTCCTCTCGGCTGACTTGCGGGCTGATCACCACCTGACGGAAGAAGTTGACTTTGCCCCGGTGAGGTTGGTACCCAAGCATCATGCTGCCCTTCTTCATCATCCTCTCTTTAATTATAGGAGCAACCTAAAGTAGAGACAAAAAAAGGTTGGTGTCACCCAGAGAAATACAGCATATTTGGGCAGGAATTGTATTTTGTAACTTAAGAAGTTTTTTTTTTCAAGTGTCTGAGTTTTACACCCCTTGCTTGTCTTCCCATGGCCTGCCCCAAGTGAAAGTAAAGCTCAGACCTGCAGGTTTAGAGGCAGACTGCAGTGAGACCCTCAGGTTCTGGGGCTCCTGAAAGAATCAGAGCAGGATCTAAACCCCTCAAAAGCCTGCTGCTTGGGGCAGTCATCCATTGCATGGGAAAGACTGGGTTAAGGTCCTTAGTCTTCCTGATTCAGATCAAAGGTTTGAACCTAGGAAGAACATCAGCCACAGCTGGTGAAAGGCAGGGTTTATCTCATTGTGCTGACTGGGCTAAGAATGACTTCTCCCCCTCGATGGCCCTTCTCCCACCACATCTCCAAAGCAGCTGCTGGAAAGGACATCCTTAATTGAACCCCTATGAAACTTCAGCTGCCAAAGAAGTCAGTGTGATGCAATATTAAAGGAGAAGGCCTGATCCTGGAATTTAAGAGTTCCTCTCAGATTTAGAAATACATATCATTTGGTTACACCACTCTAGTATTGCATAGGATGAAATCTTATAGGTGTTTCACTGCCGAAAAAAACCCCCCATGACTGAGATGGGCAGAATCAGCTCCTTACAGCTGAGCACTTGATCTCATCCCAGCAGGGTTGTTAACTTTGGCCAATTAATCTTGTGCTTAACTTTAGGCATGTGAGTAGCTCTGCATTCTCATGATTGAAATAGGTCACAAGCTTAAATGAATTCCTGGACTAAGTCAAATCAAATTCAACATAAGTATTTTGACAGAAGTAGCAATTTTTAAAAGGTCTTGCATTTTAATATATTATTAAAGCATTTAATATATCATATATTTAATATAATATCTATATTTAACACATTAGTTATAACACCAAGGTATTGCAGAACAATGTATTCCTTTTCTTTTTTTTGTGATGGTTTGACTTTGAACAAAGAAACCTAACCTTGGTTTCTGAATTAATTTATTTTAGCTCTAAAAGTTTGTGCCAGATACTACCACCCGATTTGCAAAAGAAAAATGATGATGCCAACCTTACCTTAATAGATTTATTCTTATGGCATATATTAGTAGGCGAGTCCCATACAATTTGCTTTGAGAGAAACAGGTATGGTTTTCAACACTAGCAGCCTCGCTTTCCTGTAGTTCTTCAGTGGTACATGTCTAAACTACCGTTGTTTCCAAATGCATGCAGAATTCAGGTTTGTCTCTCTGATTTTGGTTTATCTTTGTGATAAATGTAGGTTGTTTATTTAGTGTTTGTTTGTGATGGAGTCACAATTCTAATTAAAGTCCAGAGTGTGACATCAGTATAAACTGTTCTGCCTCAGGGTCACCATGAGCAGGTCACATCCTTGGTACCACAAGAGGTAACCCACAGCACCTGTGGCCTGAAATAACCATGACACTGTGACATTGTGACCCAAAGGTGTTGTGCTGAACACCCTACACACACAGAAGAGGAAAAATTCCTCCACCTCTGTGCTTGACAAGAATGCCCAAGTGACTGCTGCTCAAGCAATAAAGACACTACAAGTGCAAGGGGAGAAGCGAATTCTTCTTAATACACTTTCTCAGGCTCTTCTTTAAGATTCAAATCCCTATGGCAACTTTTAGCCTTTATTGATGTTCCATCAGAGATATTTCATCTTTTGTATCACACTATTGATTCTCTTCATCTCAACACCTGGCACTCCACAATCCATCATTGCAAAATGTGCAGTAGCACAAATGGAGACCGTGAAAGCAAAAACATTTATGGCTTCAGTAATTTAAGGACTGTAAGTATACGGCATTTCAATAGGTCTTCTCTCATGGAAAGGGAAGGTAGAAAAACCTCAATTTCATGGTCTCATTTATTATCTTATTCATCCTTCATGCTAATGAAGCTCCCCTCTTAATTTGAAGCGTGTCCATTCCTTTTTGAAGGCAAAAAAGAATTCCTCCATAAAGAAATAGAACAAAATAAAATATAACAAAAAGCTTATGAGCTTTTGACAGGATTACCTTTGAAAATATTTTCCATAAGTATTTTGCATGTTTTATTTGCTAAAGCGGTGCAGTCAGTGTAACAAAACTATCAGGATCCTATCTACTGAAAGCAGTAAGGAACAGAAACTGTGTCCAAATGCTTAAGTGCATGTCCCACAAAAGACCATTAAATGATACATGCATGCTAAAGCTTGGACTTGAGGAGCACAGGGTATGACTGCCAACAGAAGGGAAAGGCAGTTACCACTTTGCAGCAGAAAAATTAGACCTATAAGAAACTAATTGCCTAGTGAGGAGTTCAATGAGTTTAATTCCCACCGAGGTCAATAAGACCTGAGGATGCTCAAACATCAGAGGGAGCTGCACAGCCCCGTTCAGGATAGGCTCCTCAGAAAGCAATTTAGTGAGAGTGAGATTGCTTCACCAGTCTAATTATTTTACTATGGAATTTATTTCAAATTGTAAATTTAATTCTTTTTGTGGCCCATCAGTTGAGCAGTCTCAGAATTTTAAGTATAATATATCCTAAAACCAAAGCACTCTTCTATCCTTTGCTCCCTTCTCCTCTTCTTTTCCACAGCTAGCCTTCCCTGCCAACCCAGCCTGGATATTATTGTTTCAAATGCTCACTACAGCAGCATAGTAGCTATCAGACAGGTTCTTCTCCCACCTAGGAGGGCGGGGAGAAGGTGCTGTGTGTGGGAGGCCATCCTGTAGCAGAGCTGCCCACACTGCACTGTGCAGCCAGAAGCCCAGGGGACTCCTTTGCCTGAGGACCCGTGGGTGCATCACATGCTCCCTGTGGAGACCTTCACGGAGACTGTAACACTCTACTTGCCTTACTATTAATAGCAGACTTTTTTTAGAAATAGAGCAAAAATTACAGTGTAGTTTAGCTCCTTCTCTGCCTCCCTGACTGACAGGATAATGTCTTCTTTTACTCTCAGTCCGCACTTAGCCACACTACAAACAACCAAAAGTTTGTTTCTATCAAGAGTCCAGAACACAGTTGACTCTCATATATATTTACACCATAGATGTCAACGTTCCTTCCCAGCACATACACACATACAGAGCAGTGCAATAAGTTGCCAGGGACAGCTTGGACACTACAGCCAAAATACCTAGTGCACCAGGGAGATCAGGAGAGCAACATATCTCCCTCTCCGCATCCCAGATATTCTAGAGAACAGTGATTCTGCACAGTCACACCACAGGGCAGTACCTTAATCCCACTGGGTCTCACTAATTCACCCATCAATGGCATTTAATCAAAGTTTCTCCAACACTTTAAGTATTTCCTTCAGGCTCAGGTCATGAGAGCATAACCCACTTCACCAACCACCCTTAAAGACTGACTCAACAAAAGAGCTGAGCACATTCTCAGCAGGAGAATCATGTACCTCGTGTCTCCAAGAGCCAGTTCCCAAGTCTGGACAATAAATGTGATAATTCCTTCTTCCAGCTAGCAAGGCCTCCATAACAATTCTTAGAGTGGTCAAGCTCTGTAAGTCTGGTTCTTAAGCTAAAAACAAAGTCCTAGCATATGGGTTTCTTGTGTGAAGTGAAATCTCCAGAGCAGCTGTTAAATAGGTGATGTTCCCACTCCATTAGTCAAGGCACAGTATTATGCTTTGCTATTCATTCACCGTTAACTGCCTCTTCTTGAACAGTATAGACATTTGTAGGAAGAATTGGTTTGTAAAGTTTATTCCAATAACAAAATAAAAAAAAATAAAAAGCATAATAAGGTAACCAGGTGACTAAATTTTTCAAATCACATAATGGCATTAACTTCTAAAATACATACCGTATTATCACCAGTTCAAGTCCTACACTTAGTCCAAAACAGCAGATACCTTCTGATGTTAAGAAACAGAAGAGAGTAATGTAGCTCTTTTGTTCACATGAGGTAAACACACTGAGCCCCCAATCCCACCTGCACGAGGTGCTGCTGGGTATGGATAGCCAAAGAAGCTGTCCTAAAGAGAAGCAGAATTTCCCAACAAATATGCTACCCTGTTCATTTTGCTGAAATAAAGAAATCAGCATCTACTGGTTTTAATTAGCCCCTTATTTTTCTGCGCTAATGTTGTCTCTGACAATTGCAATTAACAGATATGCTGAAAGTGCAAGAAAGCTCGGGCTGGACAACTGCAGAATAGCTTGCTGATAATGGAAGACCATGTCAACCTTGATTATAAATTTCTTTCTACATGCCCTCCTTTAATCTGTAAATCTGACCTAATTCAGCATTTTCAAACTGAGTCTCACTAATAGAATAAAAAATTATATTCCCTGACACTGTACCTCTGCTACCTGTGCTGCCATCCTTCTCACAGACTCTAGCTGGACAGTCCAGACATACCTGATGTGACATATCACAACAGTTTTTCCAAGCTAGAGCAACACTCTGTACATTTTACACATTAGTTACTAAGGCAAAAAGAATGTTGCAAAACACCAAGGCAAAAGGCGTTGCAAAATTGCTAACAATGCTGGGTAAAAACACTTTGTTAAACAATGAATTTATGAATATATTGCTTCAGGGAGATAAAAGAATTGCGAATTTGACAAAAAGCCTAAGATAGCGTTGGCCTGAAAATAATAAAGAAACCAGAGAAACCTGAAGTTTTTCTAAACTTTGGAAACAAAAATATTTTGAGTATTTCAAAACATTGTTTTCAAGTAAAATTTAAATTCAATTGGAAATTGACCCATTTTTATTGCAGCCAGTAGAAAAGAACAGAGGAAATTGAAACTAAGAAAATTGCTACATTTTAGATTGCCTGAAAACAAAAATTCTTTCTGGTCTACTAAAACCAAGGTTTGCTTCCAGTTTCTCAATTCAATCACCAAACCTAAAACTCCATTACTTGTACAACCATAAATATGTGGGATCAGAAGTGCTGACACCGCTTAGCAGCAATATCTGTAGAATTTTTGTCTCTCAGAAAAGACAGAAAGTATCAGAAAACTCATGGGACTGTCTGTCCTGTTGACAAAACCTGTGTGGACGTCCCTTGTGACCAGCTTTGAGTGGTGTGGATGACTCTAAATATCTTGCCCAGCAACTACTACAAAGACAGAATGCCTACAAAACCCAGTATTAATACTGGCAACTGCTATCAGAAACATTTTTGCAAATCTTTTGAGCAGCTCCCAGGTCACTGAGCATCTGTGCAACATAAACCTGAAGAGCTATTCCACAAAAAGAATGTTGCAGCTCCCAGTCACAGGACCCCACTCTGCTTCTCCTGATATTAATTTCCAAATTGCCACAGACTTCAATGGAAACAGAATGCAATTACCTAAATTTCCTCCTTATGTGTCTGCTTCAGGTGGCAGTTTGCAAACAGCCTTCAGCTTTTACGACAGAAAGCCGCACTCACAGTAAATCAATAACTTTTCTAGGGATCCACAAAAGCAGGTTAGACAGCGTTGGAAAGACAGGAGCATATTAGCAGCTCAAACTATTTCTCTTCCTCAAACACAGCCTTGATTAAATTTTCCAAGGTACAGCATACTGCACTAGAAATTGGATGAAGATTTGCAGCTAGAAGACAAAAAAGCTGCCCTTTTGACAAAATGGAAAGATCACATTCTCACGATTTCATAGATATGGAAAACACATTTTGTTTTTTTGTCCCGATTATTCCCTGCTATGGATGACAAGTTTATACAGAACAGTCTCTCTCATCAGACCAAAAAAATCTATTTTGGCTCCCCCAGAAGGAGCAAACTTTCATTTGGAAGTTCATGATTGTTACTTAAGGCAACTTACTAGCTATTCAAAGTCTGACAAGTTATGCTTCCTGCTAGAAAGGACCAGTTCAGACTCATGTACACTCATGAGAAAACAACTATTGTATAACAACTGCCATCAAAACAAAAAGTAAATAAAATGCCAGTTCATGAAGTATTTGGACACAATTTTAAACTTTTACATATGGGCTATTAATTTCAGTGGGTCTTTACAGTGTTCTTATCTTGCTTAAATGATAGAACACTGGTTTGAAGGACTGGATACAGACTCGACAAATAGGACTGGTCTCAAACCCTGCGAGAGGCTGTTTGAACAAATTACTACATCTCTTATGGGTAACATGCTTCTTTTTTTCCTTCAGGGCAGTGAAGTCTTTGTGTGTTCCTACATCATACATTGTTGAGGGTTGATGTCTTCTCCCAAGTAACAAGCAATAGAACAAGAGGAAATGGCCTTAAGTTGCACCAGAGGAGATGGTGCATCAGGGAAAATTTCTTTACTGAATGGGCTGTCAAGCATCAGAAGAGGTTGCCCAGGTAAGTGGTTGAATCATCATGCTTGGGGATATTTAAAAGCCCTGTGGATGTGGCACGTCAGAACATGGTTTAGTGGTGGACTTGACAGTGCTGGGTTAATGGTTGGACTCAATGATCTAAAAGACGTTTTCCAACCTAAATAATTCCAGGATTTTATCCATTGTAATTGGCCCTGATACAAGTGTACAGAACACCCATGACGTATGATATATATATTAAATAATTCCTATGTCAAATAGCACAACAAATGGCACAGCATATCTGCTGCATTTGCCAGAGTGGTTAGAGAAGATAAGTTTGACATCAATGATACCAGGAATTATTAAGTAAGAACAGTAGCTGGCATTTTAATATTGATCACTGGATGTAATACAAATTAATAAAACATTTTTCTTGGTTGGCTGTAATCACAAAACTAGCTAAATACTATCAATATTTAGAAGCAATAGTGCTTTCAACGTATTTTACATTGAGAAATTACATTTCCCACTGTTAAATATCCTTTCTTGCTTTTTGCTGCAACATCAGTTGCTGGCTTTCAAACAACAGGGTTTTTTTTCCTTTTGGTGATAATTAAAAACAAACTCAGACCATTTGTCAGCTGCCACACCAACCGGGACAATCGAAATACCAAATATTTGCACACCCAATCACAGCTTTGTTCCCGCAGCCAAGGCTCTCTGTAAAACCCAAACATGTTTTTCTTTTGTCTAGAATTTGTTCTGGGCCCGCATCCCTAAACCAGCTGGGAATTATTGCCTGCACTATTGCGCCAGCGTTCCCCTTGTGCCACACCAGGCAACAAAAGCAGAAATAAGTGCATTTGTCAAAATAGCAGTAACCACTTCCACATTCTCCAGAACAACTGACATACCGAAGGAGAACAGATGCTGTTGTATTTTTGCCCCAATACCAACATTCTCCGCGCACCTTCAACACTCACTCAGGGCTGCACAGTGTGTCTGCACCACAGTATATGGTGCATCATCTGCCCATCCCTTGCTTTTTGCCAGAAGGCATGTTAATGAACCCCACAAATCACTGAAAATTACCTGAATAATAGGAGATGGTGGGCTGGCTTTGGATTTTTATTGTCGTAAATTACTTCTTTAGTTGAACATTTATGCAAGAAAAAAAGAGCCTTCAGACAAAGGCTTTGGGACTAATAGTATTGGCCTCTGAAAAGGAGGAGACAGGGCAGACAGCCCAGAACAGAATCAGCACTTAAACAAGTTTGTATGCATTTTTATTTATAACTAAAAAGTACATTGGTGAAAAACATGATTTTCCAGGTGTACAGTCCCATACCGCCTTCTGTCTGAGCACTTGTGGCTTTTCAAGGCAATTCACATGGAATTCCTATTATTTTTCTGTCATTTCTGTGTTGCTTTACCAAGGTCTTGTTAAGAAGCTGGGTGGGAAGTGTAAGCCTTATGAAAACTCCAGAGGCTAGCACACAGCACTGTGAATCCAGTGTTCTGTTTAAAAAGAGTTGAGAGCTGCTAGTTTTGTAAAAATAATTAATTTTAAAGCATTCATAGCATACACAAGATTCTCCTGGGCACCATTATATGAAGTTCCCATTTTAGTGACTAGGTTTTCCAGTCTTTCAACCCTGCCAAAGTTCCCCTTCTCCATCCAGGATGAAAGGGTAGCTGGCCATCTTGAAGACCACTAACCAAAAAAACCCTGCCCTTTGCAGATTGTATGCCCAGGGATGAGCTTTGGGTCTACTCCACCGAGGGAATAAAGAAACCACAGTGCAATGTGAATGTGTGGGGCTGAGAGGAGCACTTGGTGACAGAAGACGACTGCATTATGTGGTGACATAAGTTCAAAAACTCAACAGGTGTCTACTGTAGGAAAAGGAATGTCTCCTCAGAAACTTGAATGATTCCCAACCGTTAAGATTTTATTTACTACTTGCACAAGTCACCTTCTGGCATAAGGCAGCATCATCTTCTGTATTTGCATCACAGTAAGACTTAGAGAACAGTAATGCATCTTCGTTTATATTCTTTAACCAGATCTAAAGAAAACCAAACTAGATACCTTTGTCTTGTTTTTTCCTCCTTAAAAACATCATATGGACTTTCTCAGAAGCTTCTTATGATTTCTTGGGGAGCATGAGGGGATGGTGTCTACCATGACCCAGACTGCTAACACAAAAGCAAGGCAGTTGTCTAACTGATCATCCAATTTAACAAAGAAAATTATCCCATTTGTCCCTCCACACAGTGAAATACAAGACCAAAACTAACCATCAGTTATTAAAATTGTTATCTTACCTGAGACTCAGTTATGAAAAGCTTGATATGGCTATGAAGTAAAGGCCCCCAAACCCTACTACATGGAGCCCTGTCAAAGTCAACACAACACTTTTCTCGTGTACATCTTGCCTCAGGACAATGTTCACTCCAGCTCAGCCTTGCTCCTCTCCTCATTCCCGGTGAGCATGTTTTCCTTTTTTTTAATTCCCAATTTAAATCGAACATATGTTACAAACCTCTGTGATTCATGTATGGACAACCAGGAAACCGAAAGGACAAAGCAGGATCTCTAGGGTTTCAAAACGTGCAAATTTTAATGCAGTCTGAAAGGGTGAAAAATGAAGGGAAAGTAATGATTTGCACTACAAGTATTTGTAAACTAAAGAGCCCAAATATAGGTAATTATGATTAATAAGAGTCTTAGGTAAATAGAATTAGACCACAGTCAATCCCTAGATAATTTAAGTTCAGTTGGAGGGGGAACAGCAGACTAGGAATAAAATTTAGAATCCATTTTGCAAGAATTTGTAACCTCAAAGGAATACATGGAATAAAAAAAATTGCTAACCTGGGGCCTACCCTACACTCCTGCAGATATGGCTCAGTATGCAGAGGCACAGATGAAATCCTCTAATCCTGTACACCAAATTGCTTTGAGAACCTCATTTTTTCACCAGGCTGACCAGGTATTCACTCTGGATCACAACAAATGTCACGATTTCCCTGAGTGCCACTCCTACACATATATCACACACAACTAGAAAAGAAAATAAAAGCAGGGTGAAATACTTGCACACTTTTGACAGGCTTCTGCACCAACAGAGATATTCTTATGAGAGAAAAAGAGAACAAGAACAATCTTTAGGTCTTTGAAAGCAATTATGATCTTCATACAAAAGTCATCAATTAATGTCTTCTAGATTTCACTTCCTTTATTGAAAAAATTCTGCAGAACTCAATATATACAAAAAACGTCTTCCTATTTATAAACTCTCTGATTGGTCAGTGTGTCTAGAAAAGATAGCCTACATTAATCAACATTCATCTACAGAAGTCTGCCATTGAAGTACAGGGAGTTTTATAACTAAATTCACCTCTGATAGTGTTAGACTTATCCATGTTTCCTTCTAACTCTATTAAATTTGAAAGGAAGGTCTAAATAGCTGCTGAATGGATATCAATCCCAAGGATTTTCTACTGCTTTTAGAGGAACTGTTCTCAGTTATAAGAAAACTTGTTAGACTCATAGATATTTCCAACCATACTGACCCCTTTGGAGAGTAACAAGAAATCCTTTCCTTGTAGGTATGAAAAAGAAACAAATTCCATCTCATTCCTCTTGAAACGCCTACAGTTAGGAAGGAATTCGTGCTTAAATATCTGAAGCACAAAATGAAAACTGAAGTCCTAGAAAGAACTCTGTATTTCACTACACATGAAGGAGCAGAATTTCCTCCCACTCATCCTCACAAATATTTTCGACACCACTCACATCATCACACAAATATAAAGCCTGCTTAATTGAGCAGATGATGCGAGCTACACACTTTTCCTGTGGCATTACTAGTAATTGATTTTTTCTGAACATTTCTGAAATTCCTTATCAAGCAACAGCAAGGAAGGGTAGTTTTACATGAAGAAAGGAGAGTTTAGGGACTCACCCTTTTTTTCTGACTATCTGTAAATTCGATGTTTACCTTCAGTTTCTTAAAGAAGCATTTGATGCAGCAGGAGGGAAATGCTGCTCCTCCCACTGAAGTTGGCGATAGGAAACAGAAGAGTGCTAACGTAGTAAGCAGATCCTTATTTAAGTGGAGACAAGCTTAAGATTTATTGACCTAAGAGCAAGAGGTCAATATTTATTCAGAGAACAATGAATCTTGATACTTCATTCTAATGGATGTTAATCCAATGTATTATTAAATCCATCCCATTAAAGCTAATTAGATTGTGTGTCCACGTGAGCCTTGTTGCCAATAGTCACTAGTATTGCCATGGATAGTAATTACTGTACTTTGATAATTAAATCATATAATATCCATTAAAATTGAATATATGGGGATAGAAATACTTATTTTTCTCTACTATGATTATATTACTTTACATTTCATTGGGTTCTTCCATGCATGGTGCTGTAGACCTTCTTTACATTCTTCTGCCAGGACCAGCACAGCTAAGGAATCAAAAGCTGCCTTTGAACTACACCATTTTTTAAACTTTCTCGTTTTTCTTAAGAACCTGATACACTTAAAGCCACATCCATCTACTATTCATGCACTAGGCAGGTAAGGAGTAGGGACACAAATCAGTAAGTACCTGCTGTTAGAGAAAAGAGAAAGGGAAAAGGAAGGAGTCATACTCCTAAGCAAAAAATTCCTTCTAGTTTGGAGTTTTACCCTGCTTTCCATCCTCCATGTCAAGGTACTTCATAGATAAGAAGAAATACTACTATCTCCACCTTAATCTCTGAAAGGAACTGAGACACACAAAAAGGAAATAACCACGAAGATCTTAATCACAACTCTACGCCGAAGCTAGACATCAGTCAGGTACACAGCTGAATTACTGAGCAGGACAGGGTAACTGTAGTCTAAACCTGTCTTGCAAATACTCTTGCAGAATACACACAAAGTCATCCCATTTGGGTCCAAGCGGTTTCCTTCCTGGAGGAACCACAGCTGGACTGCAGTGCCAGGATGCGATGCCGAGTGCCCCAGCGGCAGGGCAGACATCAGCTCCTCCAGTGGTTAGCACTCCATGAACTCACAGAGCACACCCAGGGCTGCCAACTGGTGTGAGCTTCACTGCTGGTGAAGACTTTGTGAGGACACAAGAGATCACAGCAAATCAAATCCCAGCCACTCCATCTTCTTTATACCACACACCTCAGTAACACACACTACATTTTCCCAAGTTCCAGCTCTGTGTGTTGACTTATATTGATCCTTGACAGTATTTTTCCTTCAGGACCTGCACTGTTTACAGACTGTAGTTGCTTATTTTTTTAAGAGTCTCATACATCAGGGGGAGTAACAGCTTGAGAGGAAGTGTTAGGTGCATTGAACTGTACAACATGTGTTACCCAGTGCCTCCAGCACTGAAGACAAAACATGGAAAGTAGGATTCAACTCCCATCATTTTGGCAGTCCAAAAGTTAGATATCTAGCCTAAGAAAGTATTCTAGGCTTTGCCTGTAATTAATGGAGAAATAAAGGCACCTCTAGAGAGTGATTCACCTCATCCTAGAATAAGATAGGCCCTAGGACAGATGGACTCAGTTTGGGAAAGCTTCACTTAAAGACCTCTGCCCAAGTTTTAGATGGCTAAAGCAAGGAAAGATGAAGCCCATTGTAGTGGGTTGACCCTGGCCGGATTCCATGGACTCATTAAATCCCTTTCTGCAACTGGGCAGAAGGGAGAGGGGTCATCCACCCACCACCTTTATGGGCAAACACAGACTCAAAGTGAGATAATACCTAAAATTTATTACTAACAGGATAAAAGCTAAGCTAAAGAGTGAGAAATAAAACAGTCTTAAAACACACACCACACACACACACTTTTCCCCCACCCCTCCTTCTGTCCATGGGGGGTTGCAGTTGCTGCTGCTTGCGATGTGAGTTCCCCCACCCCTCGGGGTCACTCATCCATGGGGGCAGTAAAGGTTGAGTCCCTGCACCCCAATGGGTCTCCATGGGTTGCAAGGGGACATCCTGCTTCACCACGGTTTACAGGGGACCACAACTGAGTCCATCCCCTGCTCCGTGGGGTCCCTCCCATGGGAGACAGTCTGTAATAGAGTTCTCCAACATGAATCCACCCCTCAGGCAGCAGTTCATCCACATCTGCTGTCCCGAGGGCCACAGCTTTCACTCAGGTAAAACCTGCTCCAGCGTGGCTCTGCCTTTCCACGGGTCCACAAGTCTCCTGGTCCAGCGTGGGTCTGCCTGTCCACAGGTCTCCTGTTCCCGCGTGGCTTTGCCTTTCCACAGGTCCACAGTCTCCTTTCAAGCATCCACAGCTCCAGCATGGGCTCCTCCATGGGCTGCAGGGGTTTTAGCTCTGAGTCCTTCCCCTGCTCCATGAGGTGCCTCCTCCCCTTCCTCGCTTCTGCAGCGACCTTGTTGTCTGCCTTGTTATCCCATGTTCTTGCTCTCTGGAATTTCTTCTGCACAACAACCCTCCAATTCTTAAATATTAAATATCACAGAGGCGTTACTGTGATCTCTAATTGGCTTGGCCCTTGCCAGGAGCTGGATGTCCCTCCTGGGGCCAAGTGTCATTGGCTCCTATGGGACAGGGGAAGCTTCTAGCAGCTTCTAACAGAAACCACCTCTGCAGCCCCGCCACTACCAAAAAAAAATAATTCAGCTACAGAAACCCAGGACACCCATGCATACAGTTTATCTTGAATCAAAGGTACTTAGAATCCAAATTCCTCTGGTGTTTCTAAGATGTGGAACTGCTGGATAGGCCCAAAAGCTGCACTGGACACAGTGCAGAGGGAGAATATCCAGAGTACCCGGAGAATCAAGGGGAACCATATGCTCCTCCATGACTAACATGGTGAATGTGCATCCAGTGATGCACAGGCTAATAGAGAACACAAAGACGCAGCAAAGACCAAAGAAACAACACACAGAGGAACCCTAATAACCTGACCACTGAAAATGGAGAACATCACATTTACTACTACTCTGACTATCAGAAAAATGTATTTGCCCCTAGCATGAAACACACATAGAGAAACAAATTAAAAGCTCTCACAGGAATGCTAGGCAGGGGTACAGTATTTTCTATGGAATGCAGAGGGAAGAAAATTATGGAACTGCCAAAAACATATTAAGTGATGCTTAGGTTAAGGAGCAAAGGTGTGCAAAGAGAGAAGTCAGGAGGATGGGGGAGGAACAAACTGGGGAAAACCCCACACAGCACTAGAGGCTGGGGGAAGAGGGGCTGCATCCTGAGGTCAGCCACCTTCTGACATTGTACTGAATTGTCACTGCTCTGAAGTCTTTTCTGTGGTTGGTAATCCATGCCAACCCATGCTGTGACTTCCACTGCAATGCTGGGGACATGTGCTTTGAATAATTTTCTATGTATAAAAAATCATTTGCGTTTGATCCCAAGAGCATCCCATTGGTCCAACAAACGCATACTGATCATTAGAAAACTCTGTTTGGGGTGGAGGTTCATCTGGCATGAACATGAAATGGAACTTCAGACTAGGATTAAATGCACATAGGCTTTTACCTCATTATCCTATTGTACGTTAAGTTCTCTAAGATCAGAAACTTAAGAGGCACAGGCTCTTAAGAGGCACAGAATGAGACAATGTGAGCTTTGCTTTTCTATTGCTGTTGGAGAAAGAGCCATCTTTAACCAAGAACAGTTGTGAGAATACGTGCTAACACCATACTAAGGGTGTGCCTCAGCTCTCTTGACACTATTTCCCTTCTATGTTCAGAGCCAGTTTTTATAAATTTAGCACATACAAATCATTTTTGTGCACTGCTGCCAAGCTGGCCACGTGTACGTGCAAAGAGCAGTTTTTCGTGCAAGCACAGATTATTTGCATGCAGGTTACATCCATGCAGCTGCATAAGACTAATTTAGAACACAAGACAGGATTGCAGTGGACTCCTCCAAAAAAACAAACAAAAAAAGTCAAAGAAAAAACTCCATCTTGTACATGGTACAACCTCCAGTTCTCCAGCATGCTACAGAGCAAATGACTCTCTGCATCTTGCATGGCTATAGGCTACTGCCCTCCTACAAGCTTCAAACTGCTGTTATTTTACTTCCCTCAGATGATTCTCATTATAACTGGGATGAGTGCTGAGTTTAAAAGTCAGTGTATGAATCATATCATCAACTCAGTTGTCTGGAATCTTGCTTTTCCATGCATTTCCTCATTGCTACACAAATCACCAGTGTAAAACACGTTGTAGCTTCATCAAATTTCCTTTTGCTCTTTTAACCCTACTATTGCCTGTGAGCAGATACTTATTTACGGTTATCCAGCTTCCTAACCGCTGATGATCTGTGCCGTCACTGCCTGACTCACAGGAGTCGCAGAGTTACAAATATTTACACTGAGGTTAAATCCAATCCTTTTATCCAGTTTCTGGGATGAGGCTTCAGATTTGTGTGCCTGTGTTCTGCTCAGGAAAAAAGAAAGCCAACCCAGATTGTCAGTTTAAGCCATGCCATTGCTCCATGCACCATCAGATCGCTTCCATCTTTCCATACATGAAGGTGGGTCCACAGCACCAAAGCCATCACCTGTGGGACCTCCTCCCACACTGGAGCAGCATGAGGGCTGTTTCCATCAGCTTTTTAACCTTGCCAGAGGAAGGACATATGCATGCGAGTGGCTCTGAGCACCAGTCACAAGACAGGCTTCTGCTGCCTTACAGACGTACACAGAGGACAAAAAAAAGTTCCCAGCTACTGGCATTTACTGCTCATGTGACACTCACCTTCTTTCAGCTGTTTATTTGAATGATGCTGTTGCTCTGTAACAGTTATAGTAGAGTCCAGTGTGCTGTTCAATGACAACTTACTGTCCTGTATGTTGTACATTCCCCTTCTAAGCACTGCACCATTGATATATTCCACCTACAGTCACTCTGCACAGCACTGTACTAGATTTCCCCGCGTCCCTAATCTGTCTAAGTCTATCTATCAGACTCCATTCCCAAATACTATACCTTGGTCTTTTTCTAAATGGAATATTTTTTACTTATTCTCTTCAGTGGAACACATTTTTCCAGTTACAGAATCCAAAATGCATCTTGCAATCTTTCCCTTTGAAATCAGTAGCATTCTCAAGGTGCAGGATTAGAGCAGGGTTTATAATTTCAGGGTGGGTAGTACAGAAATGGTTTCTCCTTGGTTTGTCTTTAATCCTACAAAAATCTGTAATCACATTTTCAGTGTAGTCCTCCCCCTTTTTCATTACTTCCTTGTATAAACTTACAGTAATCAATCTGTACATTCACAGCTTCGCGTTTCAGTCCATAACAACTGTTTTAAGAACAGGTATATTTGAATTCCTGTACTGTGAAAACAGCACTAACCCCACCTTGAAGTTACAGAATATTTGTGAATATTTCATGACTGCATGGACAGAAACACTTTCCATGTGTTTACCAAACAACTGATTTAAAAATTACAGTTCCAACACGATACATGAATTGAGCAAAAACTCTACCGTAATCCTTAAGATGGTTCTACTAAGTAGAATAATCACTCATGGATGGCACAAAAAAAAAAAAAAAAAAAAAAAAAAAAAAAAAAAAAAAAAAAAAAAAAGAAAGAAGCTTAAAACCTTGGCAGGAAAACCAGTCACTCTCGTGCCTTCATTTTCCACTGTCAGATGTGACTTTGGGAAGCAGAAGAGAGAACACAACTTGGGCTGCTTTTGATCACCATCTAGTGCATGAATTAAAGAACTGCACAGGTTTAAGAAGTGAGTTACTGATTTAGTTAAGCAGCAGTGGGATTAACAGTTCTTTTCATTCTTTTCATCATCTCTAGAAGACCTCAAATAGGCTTAGTGAACTTGAAAAAAACCAGGAATTTCCAGATGCCTGTAGCTGCCTGATGCATGTCAGATGTTCCACAATGTCACTGTTTCTAGTAGTCTGTGACTATGATGGTCTAGGGATATAAAGAAAGCAAGACCTGCATAGTGAAATAGTATCTTTTTCAGGCCAAGTTACTTAGTGAGAAAGAGCAGCATGGTTTCAGGCATTCAAGTATCTGTGCCTTTTCCAGGTGTCTAAATGCTACATTCATTTAACTGTTTTCTGATTTTTTATAAATTTTTTGGTCAAGATAGTCAGAAATAATATTTACAAAATTCTTCACTTATAGAAATTAAACATGCGCATGTTTCTGTAACTAAAGCCCACATTTTGACAGTGTTTCCACATTTATCCATGCAATGGGGACTTTGAGGCTCGTAAATCAGTAAGACAGCTGGAGAGAGGAAGACCAACCGGCACCACTGGAGGTGAAAGTCTCTGGCAGCTCTAGGTTTTGAACACTGCAAATGACCCAGGACAACTTGGACTATGGTCTCCAACATCACTGGCCAAAGCTCGGGGCCAGTAGTCTTGCTTTTCAGAAAGCACACTGTAACTACACACACAGAAACTCAGTATCTTCACACCAATGAACTTACTTAAAAAGATAAAACCAAAAGAGAAAACACAGCTTTACTAGAACATGAATACTGGCTCCTACCTTCAGTATTAACTAATAATACTGTAAATTTTCATCAAAGATTAGCAGGAGGAGTTTCAGGAGATGCTTGGAAAAAGCCTTTGCCTGTAGAACCACCTTCTTTTTAAAGGGGAAAAATATGGCTTTCCCCCATTTTATTATGAGGCCAAGTCAAGGAGCAGTTAAAGATATTTTGACACCATGATTTACCACCAGCCTATAGCCCCTTTTATACAATATGCACCCATGGTAATATCCTCATACAGCAACTAGCCAGAAAGAATGTCTCTAGGTATTCCTTCACATCTTAATTTCAGACCATCAGCTGAATTGTCACTGAGGGAAAAACAAGCAAACGACGACACTCAGCTACTGTTAAAACCACACACGACCTTCTCAAATATTGCTGTGTTCAGGTCCTGTATAGGACACTCAAATGCCCAGGAAGAACTGTACAATCCTTACAGGAAGTTTCATATTTTATTAGACACTGGTCTCTCGATTTTAACTATTCAATATATCGTATTAAAAATAACTTTTTAGTCTAAACCTTGTAAAGCAAGACGTCATTTTATACAAAGGATTGGGGGGAGGGAAAGAAAATAGGAGAAAGCAAATGCTAGTGCTGCCTGCAATGTAGGAGATCCCTTGTGCTTGCTGTAGTTTGCTCTTTAACAGTTTGTGCCTTCCAAACAGAGCTGGCAGTATTCCTGAGGAAATTACGCTCATTTAAGAATTGGAACAAATTTCTTGCCCTCCTCAAACACAGGTCTCTTTTCCCCTGACTGCGCCAAATAGCCATTAACAGCCCGAGCACTAATTAGCAGTTCCAACACATTACTATTGTTCTGGTGCCCCCCGATGGTCACCTGGCTTTACTACCAGCTGCGGCTCACAAACCTCTGGGAGAAGCTGCGCTCCAGATGGGACCCCCCAAGCGCACGTGTAGCTCTTCGGCCGGCCGGGCGGGAGCCCTGACACAGCCACCGACACGGCGGAGTTCCCAGCCGGGTTATCCAGAGCCCGGTATCCCGGGCGGGTCCTCCAGCCAGGTACCAACCACCATCCCTAACCAGTTCCAGAGAACTCTTCAGCGGCTTCAGCAGTGAGCCTCTGGGTCAACACAACTGCCTCCTAGCAAAAATTACCCTGATTCACACGCACAGGCGCTACGTAGAATCCTAGAATGGTTTGGGTTGACCTTTCAGGGACGTGTAGTCCAACACCCCTGCAATGAGCAGGGATATCTTCAACTACGTGAGGTTGCTCAGAGCTCCATCTAACCTGACCTTGAATGTTTCCAGGGGTGGGACATCTGTAGAAATCTACACTGTATTAATCAAACCGAGACATCATTCTAGAGCTAAGACACACGGATAACGCAGCACTGGCTGCGTCTCCCCTCCCTTCCCCCTTACACACACACTGACCCAGTACATCCACAGCTCCCAATTCATACAACAATCAGTTTTGCACATCCTGTCCCAGCTCATCAGCAAGGCGTGATGCGGACCCAGTACGATGATACATCTTCATTTCCAATCATATTGTGACACAGAGAAATTACTTATTGGTCTATAAATCAGCACTTCCTACTGTGAACAGATCAAAACCTGACAGTCACGGCAGCCTAAGGAAAAAGATAGTCACAATCACAAAGAGTGTTTCAAAAGACTTAATTTCCAAAAAACTTCAGGTGGAAAAGACAGATGAAAGCTGGAAACTCTTTAAGAAGAGCTTAGATAGCCAAAAGCTGCAATCCTTCAATCAAGAAAGAAGACAGCTTTATCTAAAAACCCATCCGGTATATTGGCAAAAGGGAAGATAGCAAAGCAATATTTAACAAGTTGAAGGAGGGAAACAGATCAAATAGCAATCAATACAAATGTGACATGAAGAAAATTTATCAGGAGGAAAAGAACACCTTGACTGACAGGACTAAGGAAAGAAGAAACAGTTTAGTATGTACTTTAGGGATGAGTGAAACCTTACTCATGGTTAAATCATTAAAATTGCAGGCAAGGCAGATGTGCTCAATAAGTGTTCCATCTCTGCTGGGAGGGATTCCTACCACAAATCTGGTGAACTTTTCAAGCCATCAGCAGTTATTGGGATCTTAAATATACACTGAGGGCAAACTTTTAGGTCTGCGGGTCTGGATGGCTTGTAAGATTAAAATTGACTCACTGAATTTGTGGATAATTTTTGGGATACTATGGAAATTTTAAAAAACAAGAACTAGTATTAGAAGTGGTAAAGAGACAGACCTAATGAAATAAGAATGCTTACGTCAATAGGAACATAAAGTTAAAAAAGAAACAGTCTTACTGGATTTAATTTATGAATTAAAGGGTACGAATATATAGAAATTCTAAAATTGATAGAAAAAGATTCAAAATGTAGTCTTCGGTGTTCAGTTACATTTATATATTTGCCAAATACCTTTTTTTTTATTGGTCAACTCCCCTTCATTATTTTGCTGACACTACAAGTTTTCTTGTTGATTTACTTTCACTTAGAGCATTAATAAGAAAGCCTTACACAAGCTATTCAGATGAAAAATAGCAGGAACAATTCACACAAGAGCAGCACCAACAAAAATTAGGACCACACAAAAGCAATACAGTAGAACTAAGCAAGATTTGAATAACTAGCGTATCTCCACATGTAGGAAAACCAGGGTGTCAATCAAACATTGCTCCTAGTGAAGGTCCACAGAGACCAGGATTAACCTTGATGCTATTGGTTTTCTCAAAGTCAATAAATGGCAGCTGACACCATTTGCAAGTGGAGACTCACAAAGGAAAAAAAAACAAGGAAGACAAGCCATTGAACAGACCTGAAGTGCTCAAACTCCCTCTGGTGATGACTTTATTGCAGTCAAAAGGTAAGTTGTGCATGTGGGCAAAAAGAACACAGAGAGCTCAAAAAGGATGACTGTCCTAAAAGCAGTGACTCTGAAAAGGCTGTAGCAGTTGATTATAAAACAAAATTCATATGAGCTTCCAGGTCACATATCAGAACCAAAAATCCTTCCTGGCAAGCAACTGACCTCTCTGCAACTGTTTTCACTCTGCACCTGAGCCAAAATCAGCTTTGAAAAGTTCTGTCAAGAGGAGAAGTTTTGTAATTAGGTCACTTATGTGGATGCTTTTAAAAAAATCAGGGCTGCTCTCAAACACAGATCCCCGGATCCTAGGACCACTGGTTAACCTGGGATGTCAGCATGTTTTCCACAGGCCAATAGAAAAAAAACAAAAACAACAAAACACCTAAGATGTCTTGACAATTTATTTTGTTCTTGAAATAGTCATTTATACCCACAAGAAAACTTTTCATCTCAGCATTCATCGTCACTATATTTATATTTTACAAAGCTTCCCAAAGAAATGCAGTTGAAGCCAAGAGTTAATACGATTCATGGTTTTATAAACAAGTGCACAGGCACTGAGGAGGCAATTTTATCTCCACATTCAGTAAAAGAAACACAGGTGCTAGAAAAAAATACTCTTTTTTAACAATAGTGAAAATGGGAAGGATGATGATGACAGCCACAGAAATGATTCAATAGCTAATGAAGACTAAAAGATGTGAATCTATTTAGTTTATAAATAAAAGAATGAGAGGTGCCTTGATGATAGTTTATGCCCATGTGAAAAGGCTATTTTAGTGTGGAAAGGCGTTTTTCACCATAATTTTTCTTCCCTTCTCAATCAATCTCATTTTGCCCAGAAGGCTACTTAGCCAATGAAAGAAGGTGCCAAGGAAAATGGTAGTTCTACCATTCTTTTAGGTTTTCCCATCAAAAATAGATGCCTTCATAGAAGATGGGCTTACAAAAGTCACCGGGTTACCCAGAGAAGAGTCCCCAAAATCTAGTCAGATGATTCCTTCTGTCCTTAAGTTCTCTTTGGTCATAGGCTGCAGTTTTATGGCTAGCTGAAAGCCAGATGCAAACACATAAATTTGTTTATTCACTTCTTTTCATAAGTTTCATACAGAAACTTGAAGCTTGTTAAACGATGGGCAATACATTCCTGTCTGGCAGACACAATTCACTTTAAGTGTATTTTCAAGGGGAAAAAGGTAAAGCCAGCTGATGCCTTCCCACGGCTCTCTGGACTGACCGCAGCTGGCTCATCTGGTTTGCCCAAAACAGGGAAATGGGAGAGGAGCTGCATCCCCTGTTCAGACACATCTCTTCCAGCACACCCGGTCTGCTCAGAGAGTGAGAGCACAAACACTGCATGGGTAAAGAGCTGCAGGANAAATATTTTATTTTCCTTCTGTCCAACTCCCTATAAAATGACAAAAAAAAAAAAATCACTGTGCTATTTAGCTTTTAATCACTATTATTGCACTACAGTCAATCCATTGCTGTTCTTAATCAAACATGCCAAACCCAACAGAATGCTAGAAGACACTTGGTTCATTCAGAAACCACAGCAAGTACCAGCTGGCAGGGCAGAACAGTCACGATGCCACCAGAAATATATATATATATATAACTGAAGGTAACTTTGTTGTGTAGTGTTCATTTAAAAAGCCATTATGAACTGACCACACTACCTCTGATTCATTCATGAGTTTGTTAGTTAGTCCACCTGCAATTTCTGATGTTCAAGTACCTTTATAAGATACCTAAAGCATTCTGAAAAGGTCCTCTTACCACACCCTTGCAGAGGGAGAGGCAGCACTTAACAAGGTGCCAAGAGGGTGGTGGTTTCTGTTCCACATTGCAGTTCAGCTACATGCAAAAGCAAGAAAAATTAAACAACTGCTAAGAATTATTTTTGTTCAGCCATTCTCTTTGCTTTCACTCTCAATCCTATGCAAAGGACCAATGGGAGGGGCAGACATAACTGTTATCCTACATGTAACCTTCAGCATTAAAATACCAATTATTAGCGAGGTTAAGGAATATATATAACCATCATGTATCAAGCCAGTGGCTCTGCTAGACAGTCCCCTCATCGATCCCTAGTGCACCCTAAAATGTTCACTGCAAGTCTCATCTGAAAATCATCTGTTATTCCCTCATTTGTGTTCCTCAGTCACCAACCCCATTCTGTTCAAACTCCCACTGTAAAACAGATCCTCTGACCTCCAAACCAAAATCCTCACAGGGACAGGGAAGGCAGCTCCAGGAGCAGCTTACAGGCACGAGGCGAGACAATGTGGTGAAACCACAATGGTCCTTGAGGGGCACCACTGACCACCGTGAGATGGGACTGATCTGGGCAGCAGGGCTGTATTGCTTCTCTAACCCTGAGGGCTCCAGCTCAACCAGCATGCCCCACCACCCCAGTTCTGCTACAGCCCTGGCACAGGAGCCTCATGGTACTCACTCAAGAAAGGTCCAAGGGTCTCCATTTGGCCAGGCTTCCCACAGTTTTGTTCCAAGTCTTTTTCTCTGTCAGGACGCTGCAAAAGTCAACCTTCCCTCCACCACCCTCACATAGGAAAAAAATGTATCCCCTGTGCAAACCACAGAGCAGCAAGTCCACAAAACCCTTCTGTGGCTGCTGCTTTTCTGAGACAACACTGTACAGCCTCCTCATATCCACACAATACCACCTGTGCCGCTCCTGGGTTGCAAATTATTGCTTACCCAGCACCAGGAGACCAGTTCAGATCCTTCAGAGAGCCACTGAGGCTTCTCATATGAAAGAACTAAATTCAGAACTGGCAGGCAGATCAGCTTCACAGACCCAGAGAACATGTTCAGGGCCCCTGTGGGACCATTCTGCAGACACCCAGCGCAGAGGGGACATGGCCATGAGTCAAGTGTACTGGAGATACTCTGAAATGCTGATGTCTCTGAATGACTGGTTTTTCTCATTTACAGAAAATTAGGAGGTGGAAGGGGTAGAAAAGGGAGTTTCTTGTTCCCTCAAATGTCAGATAAAATAATTTAAGTCAGTGTACTAAAACATGACTGCCATTTGTTGTACAAAGAAAAGATGATAGAGGAAGGAGACAGCTTTTTTCAGGTAAAAACTGATCACAGAATGAAGCTTCTAGTGACCTCAGGACTCCAGTACTTAGACATTCCCAGAATGCTTCAATTATTGAGCTCCCCTGTGATATATACTGGGTTTCATTTTGATCCACAGGCTATTAAACATGATCTATGATACTTTCATAAAAGCTCTCATTCGGAGTTCAACCTGTAACTCGAACTTTTTTCCCCCATCATTGGTTATTAATGTGCATACAGAACTGAGAGAGCAGAATGAAGTGGTGCGCAGATATGCAGAAGCAGAGCGCTGCTATACAAGAACACAGTCTGTAGGGTCAAACAGAACTAAATTAACTGTGTTGAGCGTCTTTAAATTCTGCTTTCTTATTAAAAGGAGTTTTCTTCACAGGCAGGCACAAAAGGCCATTTGAAATATTGGTCAATATGTTCTAACTCCAAAATTAATCAAAAGAAGATTAATTAGTCCTATTTAAGCAGAAGAAAATACATGCTGTTTAGGCAAAAAGTACCATGTAGTAAGGAATCTGGATAAAGTAGCTGAAACCAGCAGAATATATCTAAGAGTATAGTAATTTGCCATAGCTCAGAGTGAAAATATTTGACTGTAAATAGGGCTAAGAATGTATACTGTAATTTTGTTAAAGAATAAACCATGTATTTAGAGATTACCATTCTTGGAATACCTGTTTGTGAGGAGTAAGGTTGTGTTTGCTTTTGTAGGGCTGGGGGTTTGGCTGAGCTGAGAGAGCTGGGACTGTTCAGTCTAGAGAAGAGAAGGCTTGGTGGGACCTTAATATGCAAAGAAGACAGACCCAGGCTCTTATCAGTGGTGCCCAGAGGCAGGACTAGAGCAATGAGCACAAATGAAAATATTGGAGTTTCCCTCTGAACATCAAGAACCACTTTTTCATTGTGAGGGTGATCAAACACGGGCACAAGTTGCCCAGGAAGGTTATGGAGCATCCATCCTTGAGGATATTCAAAAGCCACTCGGACGTGGTCCTGGACAACCAACTCTAAGTGTCCCTGTTTGAGCAGGGACCTTGGGCAAGATGACCTTCAGAGGTCCCTTCCAACCTCAACTGTGCTCTAATCCTGTTAACAAGGTTTTTTTAAGAATGTAGTTACTTCAGTAATACTATGCATTATTCCATCCTCTCCCTTTTCAATAATAATTTTCTTTTATATGACCCTAAAATGTAAATACATATTCATGTACATGTGCATCTATAAGCACACCCACACATATTTACATTCAAATACTGCATATGAACAATTCTAAGAAGTTTCACAGTGTTACATTTCAAAACAGAATTTCTTTTCATTTCTACAGCAATAATGAACAAAAATGTAATACTGTTCTGTGTGGCAACATGATTCCAAGAAAAAAGCGCACATTTTTATCCTTGGGAAATGATGAAAGGACGATGTTGAAGTGATCCTAATTTAAAAAAAAAAAAAAAGGTGATAAATTAATTATGTCACTTTCACTTATTCCCCAAACAAAAACCACTTTTCTGGAAAAAAAAATTGAGTTTTTTTTAGTCTCTTGGTCTTTCTATAGTCTGAGAGACACTTAACAATGGATGCAAAGCTTCTACTGCTCTGGGTAACAGGCTGTATCTGTTTGAAAGCCATACAAATTAAATAGTACTGTCTTTGTTCACACAGAAGTAGCAAGGAACATTTATGCAGTGCTTAAGCACCCTTTAGTCAATTGAATCTGTGGCAATACAGCAGAGAATGCAGTTCCACTGAATCCCTACAGTCTCTGTTGACCTTTCAGTTTAAAAAATAAGACTTTTTAAAAGCTTCCTATATATAAACAGAAAGATTTAGTAATGCAAAGGTTTGAAATCAGGTTGGGTTTTTCTCTATACCTGAACTGAAAGCTAGAATGACACTTAGGCATAGTAAGGCAGCATGGAAGAATTTTAAGATAGTGGACAAATGGAACCCATGCTTTCCCTGTAAGAAGGGGAAATACACATCACTATTGCAGGCGATTTGCTTAGGCCCTGAGAGAACTAACTATCTCATTCTTACAAGATCATTTTTAACCTAAATTAAGAACCATACTTAACCTGCGGCCATACAGCTCGTAGTTCCTGAGCTAGAAAAGGTATCTTCACACATCATTACATACTGTGATGAAAGCACATCTTGCATTGATCTCCCTGGAAGGTTTCCTCCTTGACTTTGAATCTGTGGACCTCTCAAGACTTTATTTCCTAACAATATTTCTCTCCACTTTGTCTATCGCTCCCAGCTTTATTTCATGCCATTATGTGTATTACCACATGGAGAAAAGATTGGACCCTCCATTATCCTTAAAAGGATTTCAAGCAAGAAACGACTAGTGTGCAACCTACTTCATCTCTGGAGATCTGAGCAATCTTGCTCTGCAGGTGGCTTGGAGGAGACAAAATCCTTGTTCAGCTTGAATGCAACATATGGAGTTGCAGCAGGCTCCCTCCCTACAGCTTTGATCATTTCTGTAGCCTGAGCACTAGGGACCAATAGACCTCAGTCCCCAGTGGGCCTTGAACATGCACAGCTCGTTGTTAAGTCCCTGACAAAAGTTGCCCTGCATTCTCATCTAGTAAACTCTACAGCACTAAAGGCATTGGGGTTTCTTCTCTTTGTTCCCAAGAATGGAAATGTAGTTTTAGCAGCTCTGCAACAGTGCTCTTAAGACAGAAGTGGTTTGCTGCCAAGTGCGTTATTACTGCTGGATGGGATGTAAATATTATCAATTCAAGATAACACCTGATAAAACCAGGTCTTGGAAGGGACGAAGGGGGTAGAATAGAAGTAGTCAGCTATCCAAAGGACAGAGCTTAGATGGTTAAAATTAAGTGGAAGGTTATTTACTGATGTTGATTGCTGTCTATTTGCATCAATTGAAACAGCAAAATAGGTAAAGATTTCTGCATGAACAGGACTGTTTTTAACCGGAGCCCAAGCAGTACTACACATCTCTGAAAAGTCAGTCTGGAAAAGGCACAAAGTAGAGCGCTAGAACAGAATATCTACAGCTGTCATAACACGAATACCTACAATAACACTTAAAACTATTTCAGAAAGCATGGGCTGGAAGCAGTTCACATATTTGCCTTATCTTATTCCATCTACTGTAGGTTACAATACAGTCATACAAATATACTCCATTCTAGCCCCACAAATGTATCTGATAAGCCAGTCATCCCATGAAAGAGCACGTGTGAGATCAGGTCAGCCTCACACACCATTGTATGTAGCTGAAAGTTAAACAGATGTACAACCTCACCCATGTAAAATATATACTGAAGTGTTCCTAATACCTGGGCCTAGTGCTAAGGTAAAATGGACACTGTCAAGGTAAAATGCATGGATTCCTACTTTTCCTGATGAAGACCACTCCAACTGGCCCCTTAGTCTAGCGCTACTACTTCCACATTCACGTAATAAATATAACAGAGAACAAAGAGATATATTCCAGTTACATACAAATATGCAGTCAGAAACCGAAGTATTCTACTTTGAATTATTTTTTTTAAAAAGCATGTTATTTTTGTGTTCTTATAACTCAGTGGAGGATATTTTTAAAACAAAGTCACATTAAATATCTTGTTTAATTAATAGCTAGTCACTTTCATACTGATGAGTTATATTATATAAAACTGCAGAAAAAGCCACATACTAAAAGAGAAAGTGTGCAAATCCCTCATTAAAAAGGTACTGAAACACCACTATAATTTTTCTCTGCTATTATATTACACTGTACTGTTCCTTCTCATTTATCAAAGCTCAGACCTCTCTTCTTAACAATAACAGTCATTTATATGCAGCTAAACTACAAAAATTTTATTCATCGGCTGCTGTATGTTATGTAGTATTAGCTGCAAAATACAAGATGTTGTTACTTTAAAAAATTAGTGCTTATTTCATTATTAAATCTCTGAGCATCACGTTCCTTTGAGGAATGGTCACACTGCAACATAACTCTTGGTTATTATCGCATTACTCATCTTGTGGCTTCAGTGTTTGTTGCGCCTCTCTCCCTTGAGGTCCCTGCCTGCAGCTCCACCTCCACTGGGCCCCCTGATCTCACCTCTCCAAGAATGCTGCACTTCTCTCCCTCTTGAACAAAACACTGAGAATTCTACCAGATCCATTGAATCAGATCATGCTGTTCTTTCAAGAAGCCTGTGAAATAGAGGTCTAAAACAGCACACAGCATGCTGAGGATTTAATGTTAGGTTCTTCTTACTTGTATTTAAAAACTAGTGCAGCCAAGAAAGGATCCTGGCACTCCTTGGGTTCCCCTTCCAAATAATGAAGTCTTTCATAAGAGTGCTTTTGACTGCAGGTTGCCTAAGTCATGATTTGGGAGCTTCCCTTCTTGTTCTCAGTGTTAAAGACAGAGGAAAACTGTGCCCATTCACCAAGCATCTTCCTTGGTTAACTGGCTCATGTCACATAGGATAAATCTGAAATTTCTATTGACCCTGAGGATCTCCTTGAGAAACCAAATTTCTTCAAACAACCCCTTTGGAGGTCCCCATCTGACATACTGAAATTACAACCACCCTCTGGAAGGTCTTTCTTTTACACCTGCCAAAGCAATCTCTCCCACTTGTAGATTTTTGTTTCTTGCAGTCCACTACAGATTTCTAGGGTGCTTTAAGAGAAAGCAAAAAGATTAAGGGATGTCACTACTGAAGTCTAGGGAGACAACATCCACAACCTTTCCCTCATCCACTAAGTGGGTCATCCCAATGATTTAGCCAATCTAACTCCCAAATACTTCCATGTAAACATGTCTCTCTCATTACTCTTTAAACACACACATTAAAATACTGTTTAATTGTTTTCTTGTTCAAGTGCAAGAAAAAGTCAAAGTGTAGCACGCAGGGATGCCAGCAATTCCAGCAACATTTTGCACACAAATACCAAGTGAAAATACACTTGCAGTGGTATTTTTGGGACCTTCCTTCTACATAAATCCAGGCTGAGTGCATTTCATATTGTGGTTATAATCCATGTAGTTTTTCACTTGTTCTTCTGAAATATAGAGGGCAAACTTCCCTAATATAATGAATTGAAGGTCTTGTTTTTCTTTCCCATTCAAACCTTGTACTCTGGCCAATAGGTATTTTGAATACATAAATACTATTGAATCAGATCCTTGATTAGTTTTTTATTTATACCATAAAGACCACAAGATTCAGAGGTTACCAAGGCAACACCTGTTCAACCTCCTTACATTTATGCTTTGGATACGAAACCTCTCATTATAGAAATGTATCACAACACCAGTCAGCATGACAGGCTATTTTACAAATATGCCTCCAGATAATAGAAAGCAATAGCCTTCTCTTAAGTGGGAGGGAAGGTCAGGAATAAGGTTACCTTTCACTAAGTGGGAGGAAGGAGGGGCAAAAATGGCATTCCAAGCTATCCAGGATTTAGTATGTATCCTGAGCCTTCTATTACAGCCAATAAATTTTGTATTACATGGCCAAAGATCCTCAAGAGATCAGGAAGGAAACAAAACAAAACAAAAAATACCAACCACACCACACAAGTAGAGTCTGAGACAGAGATGCTGGAACTTCAAGCAAGTGAAACTATGTATTACACAACTGTGTATGTTTTATATAGTTGTCTATAAAAGCTTTACTGAACCACTGGAAATCTGATACTCCAGCATATGTTTTTTAGAACTACAGACAAGGCAAAGTTTAGCAAATCACAAAAGACTTACTAGGAACCTATTGACACTTTATGAACCCTGATTTTGAGGTCTAACATGGTACTTAGAAATATACCAGTAGCCTTCTTTACTGAGCAGAATTCAATGCATAATACTCCACCTACAGCAACAATCCAGGATCCTTTGGCAAGGCAGGAAGAGGGGTCTGCTAAAAATGGTTCCTTCTGTGTCTTCTTTTAGTCTGCTAGACCACACTGAGCCTGAGCAGACTACAAACTGATCCAAAATGCACAAGACATGGCTGGCTGGCTGGGCTAGCAACAGGATGGCAATAGAACAGTTCCAGATGCATGGTTCCAAACTCTGCCTTGTGCCCCAGGCACCCTCTGCGCTGCCAGGAGGTTTCCCAGACACAGTACTACTAACAACCAGCTAACTACATCATCTGCAGACACTTCAGCATAAGCTGAGAAAGCTGACTTTTCTAAAGAGAAGACTGCTACAAGAAAGAATATGCATGGATATTTTTAGGTATTATATGGATATTATACTTTATGGGAAAAGTATGAAAATCAGAATGGTATCTGCTTCGTTTTGTTGTTGTTGTTTGGTTTTTTAACTTCCATTTCGCTTGTAGTTTCTAGTTCCACTTTTCTCACCATGATCCTGCGACACACTGACCATCCTGAGCAGTAAACAAAAGCAAATTCTGCGGAGTGTTACCAGCGGAAGAGGATCAAAATTCCCACTGGGGGGCGCATACAGCACTAGCAAAGCCATCGCTCCTTCATCCCCACCATTCTGTCAGCTCCAGGACAGGGACAACCCCCCCACCACCAAATTGCAAGAACACAACAACACAACTTACAGATATTTTCAGGGGGACCTACAGCAGCTCCTCAATTACCACAGAGGATCCCCCCTTTGAATAGTTCCTACAAGAAGAAATCCCTCCTCACTTGTGAAGAATGGCACTGGAAAACACCTTACATGGCTGGATGGTTTGAGTCATGCTGTCTGCTGTGCCTTCAGAGTACTGTGAAATGTTCAGAGCGTGGAGTATCTTGGACCACCCAAATGCATCCAAAGCCTTGCTGTACTGTTTACAGAACTGCTTACGCTACACAGCCAATTCCTGCTGTAACACCAAAAGGTCAAGGTGGTATCAGACTGTGGATGTGCACACAGTATTCCCTATTTCACTTGGTAACAGAATAACGTGTAATTCATGCTGTTCTTTACTTTCCCCACCACTGTACTAGTTCTCTTTCCACAAAGTGTTCAAATGATAAATCCAATGACCAGCTAGTGGCTGTTTCAAATCCTTCAGGTCACTTTTTGCTACTACCTTTCTGTCTGGAATGTAGGAGACTCCAAAGAATGAAAATTTTACACCTAATATTCAGATCCAGACCTCAGAATTCAAAACAAACAGCCTGCAGCAACAAAAACAACTAAAAGACACATTTTATGTAGGACAGCGAGAAGACTGGAATTAGGTATCATACTGCAATCCAGTCAGTCCTGACACATTTCCACATAAATTGGGCCATGGAAACTGGAGAAGAGCCAGTACAGCAGAAAGCCTTAAGGGTTATTTTGCACAGGACTATGCAAATTCTTCACAAAACTGAAAAGCTGAAATCAGAACAATTTGCTTATCAACTTCCACCAGCACTAAAGCTCATCTCTGACTTTAGAAGACAGCATGTTATCCTGAATAATATTGCTGAACAAGTAGTTGAATAAAATCAATTACTTGCTGCAGGGATTTTTAAGACATGTATTTCCTTAATTATTGTCAGATACGCAGGTCGACAAAAAGGAAGATTGATTTCTGGATAAACAGAATAACTGTGACATTAAAATGTGCTGTGAAAAAACAGATTGTGAATGAAAGCATTGTAATGCTCATTTTAGTGAAATGAAGAGAATGTTCAGGAAGTGCTCGCAGTCAAGAAACTGTCACACCCCCATCTGTCCATCAATGGCATCCTGTAACAACCTCTCCAGCCTTAATCCTCTTATCATTTACACCTTGCTGATCAGGAGACAATCCTTCTTGTCCAGCAATATATCTGCATTGGTTAATGTAATACAAAGACTGTTGTTTGCATCAGCAATGTTAGAACAAATTGATGTTAGCTGGAAAAGTCACATCAGTCTTGTTTATTTGTGACCCAGTGCTGTCATCTCATCAGCTCATTGACATATGTTGTGCTCCAAACTGGTCCTCAGCATCCAAAAAGCAAGATAACCTATCCCTGCAGAGAATCAGGGAGGTGAAATAACATGTTTTAGTTGTGAAACAGGCTCACTTCTGTAGTGTCAAACTACTTCCCAGCAGTGTCTAAAATAACACAACTAACAATCATCATTTGTTGTTTCCTCTGGGAGAGAAATTTGTGCCAATCCATGCCCTGCTTTGCTAGGGAGATTTGGTCTGTTCCATGGTAGATTTTTTTTCCCAGGCTTTTGTGGGGAAGAGTGAAATAGGTTATGTTTTAGGATTTTTCATTTCTCTGTGTTTCATCAGAGGACATAAAAGAATCAAGAAAATGTCACTTTGTCCACAAAAAAAGTGGTTGAGATGTGCAGCAGTGTTCAGTCCTTGGGAGAAATAGCACACAAGCTTCTTTCCCTGCAAGTTCCCTTCCACAACACACTGGCTAGAAAATCTGCATTTACAGCATCAGTCTATCTATATTGATACATAAAATAAAGCCAGACATCTCTTTCCTGCCCTGACTGGAAGAACCATAGAGCAACAGAACAAACAGCCAGTTACACTCAATAAGCCACTCAAATATACGTGCTAAAAGCCATTTATTGTGCTTCATCCCTTCCCTCCTCAGTCCCCCCTGTAGCACACATAAATCAAACAGTGGCAGTTGCAGCTTTATTTCTTCTATGCTTTCCCATTGCCCCTTTCCAAATCCATACTCTCAGGGGTGGAGGAGGTGTCATACAGCTCTGTGTGTGAGTGTGTACGCACACCCACACATTCATATGCAGACCTTCCACTCTAAGGAAGGAAAGGGAATCCCCATAGGAAAGGATCACAACCCATCCATGCTTTGTGAAAGCCCTTGCATCCATACGGTGGCTATGCATGGCTTTGTACTACAAAAATATACTTTCCAAAATAATGCAGACAGGCCTAAGGAAGACCTTTCCCTTAAAGACACCAGTCTCCAGTATTAATTGAAAGCAATTCCTGTGAAAGTTGCTGAAATCAGTGCAGATGTTACAGAATGTATGAATAGTATGTATAGCTTGTACACATAGCACGTGTACCACATGCATGCATGCATATGGTATACTCATCTATGCTCTAGTTTAAATGTCTAGTAGCAAATTCTAGGAAAAAATAAATGCAGAACACCAAAGCTCTTCCAGAGATGAGCAAACAGTGAAATAAGTTCCTCACAGAATAGCTTATTCAGTAAAACATAATACCACAATGTCTGGTGGCTTCTTAATTAAGTCTTAACTAATGATTTCCCCCACTAGGAACTTCAAAATTTTACTGCTGCGTTTTTCAAGATGATGCTTTCCTATCAGGATGGCAAAGAGTTACCAAACACTAATCAGTGAAGCTTTTCCCACTGTGTTTTCCCATTGTGTTCCTGTTGTCATTTATGTTTAACATCAGAAATACATTCTTAAGCGCTTCCTCGCTCGCATTATCATAGATTATCACAGATAATGCAAAGCCAAGTTCCAAGGACAGCACAAAGTATATGAAACAGGTGATGAATAATCTGTCTAGACAAGAGATGCAGACAATGCTGTTCCTCTTCTCTCAGTTCTGCCAGCTGCTAACAAATATTCCGCTTGCTATCAAAGCTGTTAATGCCTACACCTCTTACAACAAGAAAAAAATAATTAGCTTTGTCTAACCAGAGAAAAAAACAAATCCTACCAACATCTTTTTAAGGATTAAATTCCCATTCTACTGATAAGTTATAAAGGTGAGCAAAGCCAAGAGCTATTTCACATACTTATCTGGCATACAGGTAAGTCACTAAGTCTCAGGTAACACATGACACTCACCTGGTGCAGCTTTTGCCAAAATTCAGGTCCATCCTCCATTTTTCTTAAGCTTGGTGGAATGTACCAAAAGCAGATGTTTGCATACTCCGGCTAAACAAGAGAACAAGGGATTGCTTATAAAATGTAACAAATGGGACAGGGATACACATATTATAGCTAGTCAAAGAGTTCTTCTTTATTTTTGGGGTGGTGATGAAGTCTTTGAATTTATACCCTTTTTCATCAAAACTTCCTTCTCCAACTCACCCCTCATTTCCCTTTTTTTAAACTAGAAACAATTTTCATATCATCCATTTCTCTTCCTGCTGCCAGAAAAAGGAAACCTCTTGGGGTTTTTAATTTCATCTTCCCACTTCCATACTTAACTCTGTTCTGCCCGTGAAAAAACTTTGGTTAGGAAAGTGTAAGAGAGGCATAGAAAGGTAACTTACAGCATTGAAATTTGAAGCAACTTTGAAGAATACATTTTCTTTTTAGTGTTCTGGGTTTTTTAAATGGAAATTTCCTATTATGCATTTTACACAAAACACAAACTGAGTTTTTGTCACCATTACACACTTGCACACCTAGTCATTTTTTCTACTGAGCAATACTAACCTCCTTTTATATCACAGAGCACACAATACAGTCCTGAAGTTAATGATGACTTTCTCAATTTCCACATTTTATAAGAATCTCAGGGCCCCTTGCAGGATATGTGCCATATCCTAAATGTATTTTGCCCAATATCTAAGCAGGCCTTTTGAGCAATGACTGAGACCCCACATTTCTGTTTCCCTCTAGAGAAGTTTTGCCTTTAAAGTCAGAAGAGTTAACTGCAAGGCTCACAACAGAAGCATCTCTTCACCATACATTATAAAATAAGGCATCTTGTGCATAGGAGATTTCTGTATCATATATGATTAAGAAAATGTTCCCAGAAGACCAGTCTGAGGTCTTCATACGTTTCCTGCTGATTTGGAACAGTCTTTGTTATTTCGCCTGTACAGAGAGCAATAGTGTAAGGAATAGATACACCTTATCCCACCCAACACAACCCATAAAACCACTATGTCAATCTTGATCTATGCTATTGGCAGCACAGTATTCAACTGGCATCTAAATTATAATATGGATTATGAACTCACACACCCCTCTCCTCTCCCACATGCCATCCTCACTGGTATTAGTTGAAAGGAAAAAAAAAGTTAAAAGAGAGCTGAGTCACACCATCTCTTTGCCCCACTGTGAATGCAGCTACTATTATAATCCCAGGCAGTCTCCTGAACAAGGAGAGCTCACCAGCTGAGACGTGTTCTTTCATGAAAGGGCACTGAGAGCTGCTCATATCATTTTCCGCTTCACTTCAAAGAATGCATTAAATACAATTTAATCATCAAGAAGAATATCATTGTCAGCAGGAACAGAGCTGCAAACCTGCCGTGTGTTGCCACTGAATGGAATAAAGCTCTGCTCTTAAAGTCCCATTTCTTTCCCCAAAGAGCCTGCATTGAGTGCACACAAAAACACAGATCCTGAGAAGGCAGTGCCTTCCTCGTAAGCACAAACACTAGCTCGCTGTTCCAGGGTTTATTTTAAAACTATTTAAAATCAGATGGCAGGATTAGACAGATGGCATATATTACCATATCGCTATTGCCTATATTGCCTTCTTGATTATCTCAGTTTCTTTTCACACATCAAATACATCATCCCCCTCTGAAAATACCATTCATCCTAGAAAACTACCCCCAGCTAATCTTCACACTCTATTTCTGGTCGTCTTGTCACAGTTCTTATCCAAGCAGGTAAGCAATTGTGCCACAGAAGAGTTTGAGATGACTCAGCCACAAGTGGCATTTCCAGGCCACAGAGCAATTCTCATTACAGGTTTTTCCTCACACAGAGGATCACCTTTCTAAGATTTTGTCTGAAGTCCAACTTACTTTCAGGAAAAGGGCTCACATAACTGGGCCTAGCTGCCTGAGGGCAGTCTTTCTTTGAATTCTCATTGCTTGTCCCCCTGCACTCCTGAAAATTTTTTGCTTTAATTCTCACTCAACTTCCTTCTCATAGTCCATGCAATAGCACTCCCTCCAATCTCACTTTTAATCCAGGTGTCCCATTCCTGCAGGAACTAAACAGCAGCGTCTGCACTCATCAACAGTTTTCCCACCTGGTTCTCTGCTAAGCTCTACAATAACTAAAAATGGACAGCTTTTAACAGATTTGCCACTTTATTAACCTTATCATGCGCTGCTGGCCTAAAATTCCTCAATCAATTGGCATTTTTCATAGTTAAAAAGTTTACATTTTATGAATAATATATAACACTTTTTATATTTTATATTTTGTCTAGCCTAACCTGGAATGCTCATGGTGACATTTACTCCATTTCCCATCCTGCTCCACGTACTCTTCCTCCTGATGCTACACATCCAACTGTCTTTCATACAAGTACACTTTCAATAATGCAAAAGTTTTTTTCTAAAAATGACATCCCCAAGTATTAGCCTTTTTAACGAAAATGCTGAGGACAGGTGGAAAAGCAGTGCTTTGGCTCTATTCCCTTTACTCACTCTCCCCTATGTAAGACCACCAAAGAGGTAATAAGCTGACAGGTTTAGCAAAGATGAGTGAAACACACAACTTTTGGGTAGTTCTTAGGAAGATGGGAGTAGAAACAAAATTATGGAAAAAAATACGTATTTTAATGATGAAAAGTCCATTTTTAGGATCAAAATATTTTTTTGTCTAGCACACAGTCTTATCTATAAGCCTGGCAAGCGCTGCTTTTTTGCAGCCAGCCTCTTCACTTTCACAGAAAAGTGCTCCATCTATACCCCCTGAGGCAATACAGGACCAGAAGCTAGAAAAACAGGTTGAGTGATGGTAGGGAATACACAGCGTGTTATGAGTGTTCAATCATATCCGTGGATCTCCAATACATACACTTATTAAATGATATCCTTCAAATACAAATTGGTAAATGGCTAAAAAGAAGAAAATCACACAATAGACACTTCCCACCAATAACAACAACAGTTCAGTTCCCTTTTCACTCACCTCCAAAAGAAGCTGGAATCCCTCTCGTTTTTTAATTTCCTCCACTAGATATCTGTAATTTAAAATGTGAGGTTTTAAAGCATAGAACAAAACAATACAAACAGAAAACAACAAAAAAAAGGCCTTTAACTTGTTTTGGGTTTTTTTCTTTTTTTCACACTAAAGAAACCACAGAGTTAAACCTCATTTCTACCTGCTGTGAAAATGCAATAGCTATCAGTTCCTGGAAACAAATGAAGGCTACAGCCAGCCAAGGAGTATTGAGAAGAAGCCAAATTCTGTCCTCAGGCACAGATTTTCAGCAGAGCCACATGGCACAAATTGATCCTATTTGCATCAGGTTGTGAACTTTCCCAATGCAAATTTCCACTGATGTTGCTCTTTACAAATTAATCCCTCCATCTCTTGTTCTCAAGTGCTGATGCTGCGTTGCCACGTTATTTTGTAGTCACCCTGACTCCTCCTGCATTACCACTATCACTGGAACCTCTTGGGTTGGCCCAGAATTTAAAAGTTTGAACATACTTGAAGCTCAGCAGTTTTCCCAGTACTGCCCTTGTTCCACACTGTACACAACAGTGCACATTTCCATTCATTGAGCCACTGCTTATGCAAAATAATCCCTGGACATCCTATGCTAACATACTGAAATGAGAAGTTCTTTTCTCTCTCAGCTGTCAAGCATGAAAAACCCAGAAGTCTTCAATGGGAAGATGGGTTTGAATCAAAACTCTGGATAAAAACAGCTTCAATTTACAGAATTTTTTTTTTAAAAACATGACCTCAGCTGTGCCATGGAACACATCACAGAGGAACACTGAAGCAAAGAGGACATAGCTGGGAATTCTCTCTTTATTCTCCTCCCCTCAAAGCTTTCTGAAGGAAACCCCCGATGAATTCACCTCAAATTCACACAGCTTCTTCATGTCAACAGAATTTCAATCTTTTACATGAAGATTTTGCTGTCGAACAGTAAAAAAATCTGACACAGTTAAATTACTGATTTTGCACAGATCTGTTCTTCAGTTGCATTTACTATTTGGCATTTTCCTGCCTGCAGCTGCCTTACTGGTCATCACACCAGTAATTCTTCCATCCACTACTTGAGGAAGGAAAAATATTGTCCAAATAACCCTGCTCGGTCCTATCCACACGCCTGAAAGTTGTCCCCACGGGGACACCTCTAGCACGGTTGTAACTGCAACACCTGCTATTGAGCAGCCGTGCTGCGGAAACAGGTTGGCCAGGTGTGGTAGTTTAAATTTTAGGAGCAATGAACAATACCCTAGATGGCACACACGTTTCTAAACAGCTCATGGAGAGTAGTCATGCTGTTTGCCATTAACAAGTACCGTGCCTGTGACTCTCAGCACACAGCCCAGCCAAGCGATTGCTGCGGTGGATGGGGTGCCAGGTCCCACAACACAGCTCCAGGAGTTGTGCTGTGCACTGTGGAGATGTTCCCTCTCACCGTAACAAGTCAAGGTTTTGGGTCATTTCCGATCCCCGTGTGAAGTTGTTTGTTACCTGCCTGTTAATGCCCACACTACCACTTAGGCTGAAAGAGAAGCATGATGAAAGGAAAGTAGGAGAGCAGATATCATGTGAGCATGTTGGGGGAAACCTGTTTCTGTAGGGTAATTGTCTTAAGTAAAACAAGCTCTGTTGCTTTTGTCCTGCTTATTAGAAGATACTCGTGTGAGCCATAAAACCAATACTGAGTAACATCAGTAGGTTATGAATAAGACAGTGGCCCTCAATTTAATTTTTCTCTAATAAATCATGAAAGAGAAACCTATGCATGATCACAATTTTCTTATCTTTTGAGGTCTTGAACTGTTAGACCTATTTCAAAATGCTTAATACCTTTCCCTCTTACCACAAGTGCCTTTTTTTTATGCCACTGTCTGACACAGGCTATCTGATGATGGTCAAGTTCACAATACTGTTAATCATATTCTTAACTACATTGCCAATAGCCTAAGAAGGCAGCCATTAGAAAACCCATTGCCTTTGATTTATCTTGCTATCTATTTGATGGCACCAGAGCAATTTACTCTGTGCATCTTTCCACAGTTGACAATGAAGTTTCATTATCGTGTCACAGTTGTAGAATGTCAGAAGGGCTTGAGTTTTAGTGAGGACTGAGGCACGCAGAGAAGTGGTATTTGCTATAATAAGCCTTGCAGAAAATGGGAGGTGGAGATCTGCAGTGAAAGTAGACATATGGCTGCTAAGACTGGGTGTCAGAAGAAAAAACACACAGAAAAACTGCAAAGAAGTTGAAGCATAAAATACAGAGGCACTTATAGTAGTTGTATTCTAAAAGCAGTTTACTTCTACTTTTTTTTTTAGTGTATTTCATAAAGAAACATCCCTGCATTAAAAATAACTGGGTGAAAAAAAATAATCCAAAAAAACCTGAAGCAGACAGCTGGATGCTCTACTCTAGTTATTTTAAAAGTGAGCCTTTCCAAATAGGTAGCATCACAACATTCCTGGGATATTTAATACCCTGAAAGCACAATTCTTCTCCAGAACAAGAAGATATTACTGGAATAGCCAATAAGCAAAGTCTGATGTATCAGAAATACGTGCCTGCAAATACCCTAAAACCTTTGCAGCTCTGCTTGGCTACAGGGAGAAAAAAAAACAACAACAAAACACAAACAAATAAAAATAAAACACCAAAAAGCAATCTTGCCCTTAAATTCTGTGGTCAGTGGACTAGTTCCAGAATGTTTTAAAATTAAATTCCTTCTTAATGGGAAAAAAACAAAACAAACAACCAAGAAACAAGAGACAAGCCAATCACTACTTAGAAGTGCTACCAACTGAATCCTAACATTAAACAGAAATATCGATTCCATAAAGGTCATTAATCACTACACAGTCAGTCAAACAACCTTGGCCAATGACCTTGATAAGGCTGAATTCCTTTACTGATAATGGAATTAATTACTCTGTACAGACAAAGAGCAGTTTCGGAACAAAAACAAGGTGCAACTTAACCAGAAGATATTAAAAAACACAAAACCAGCCAAAAAATGAGTGGCTTTAAAAAAATAAAACAGAGAAAAAAAGTCACAGCTCATTTGAGCTTTTCTGGTTTTGCTTCTTTTTTTTATTCCTTTCAAATCCACTCTGGGTTTAGGTCAGGGGTATTTTTAGCTTTTCTTTAAGTAACTTCATTTCAGTGAGACTATTCCCTTAATTTTCATTGAAATAAACATTCAATTATTTTTCACTTAGTAGTTCATATAAAAATAAAACGCCAATATCAATGGTTTGACTTATAGCAGTGGGTAGCTAGTCTGGTGAAATTTTCATTGTCATTTATCTTGTATGAATTCTGAACAAACATGATACTTAAAGTGAATTCTTTTTAATGGGCCATTATCTTATTTCAAAATCATTTCTTCTATGAGATGAGAAAACCACCTCTGTATGGAAATTTCTTCCCAGAAATTAAGACATCACTTTCTAGCAATCATTTTGCTGAATTCAGTTGTGAAACTCAGTTCTGCAAGACCAAAAACTTAGTGAAACTGAAAAGGACATGAGTGGGGAAGGTCGCAAGAAAATGGTGTTTCAGTCCCTAAGAGAATACACTATAAGCATGAAGAACTTCAACAAACTTGTGGAGAAAACCCAAGCAATATGTCAGAACAATATGCCTTCATACACTTCTACTACATCCTAACATTAACAGTGTCCTCCTGTGAATTCCCCTGCATCACGGGCTTTCTGCATTTCCTCAGTCATGAGGAATGAAGGGAACAGGAGGATGGCTAATTCACTTGTTGCTAGACACAGCTCAGACCCTGGCCCATCGGGATATTTCTACATTGACACAGGACACACAGCTGAGTTAGAAGAAGGTGTACTGGTAATTCTGTTCTGTGTCTGGTTCAGATTACATAAATGTTCAACAACACTGTTTACCAACATCTATGCTTATTGCTAAAAGAAATAATTACTGTTAAATATCATAGCAAATGTAATAGCAATAATTATTATTGTTATTACTTCCTCCTATTAAACACAAATAAAAGGAGAGGGGAGGGGAAAAAGTAACAACATGGTGTGTTCCCAGATATGGAGTATCAGCAGCACCAACATTTCAGCCAAGTAAGCAGACTATGCATATTCAAAATCGTGAGGCAGTACCTTGCCAATGCCAGTGCCCTGTTCACTCTCTCCTCCAGGCCTGTCGTTCCCAGTGCTTTCCACATCAGCCAGAATTTGAACGCATCCGGACGCCTGCTGCACTGAATGGACTTGTCACCAGTGTCATAGGTGACATCATAGAACTTGTCCTGCTGGAACAGGTACGCAGCCTCCGCAGAGTAACATTTCTTCAGGAGGCCCTATAAGAAACACAATACAGACTTAGATTCCTGATAAGGATTTTCAAACCTCTTCAGAAGTCAAAGCCTATTTTTTCCAACTGCTTATTAAAACAGATTTGGATGTACAGGATACTCTCCAAAGTTTATGGTGTGATTTAAGAACCCTGAATGAACCTAAACCCAGTGAAGTCAGCACTGACAACAAGCAAACCTTCTTTTTTTTTTTACTATTATTTTCTTCATAATGTCACTGAAGGGTGGTGGGTTGAAGAAGAATTTTGACTCAGAATCTCAAGAAACCATGGGAGTGGATACCACAGAAAGAGTTGCCCAAAGACACATATAAATGGAAAAGAGGGAGAAAAAGTAGGCGCTTACATGCACTGCTCTTTAGAGGGAAGAACAGCCCCTGAGGAACTACATACATGTTCACAAATGGCTCAATCTGTTGCTTCTTTGGTTAGTTGCAGGTAGGGAAGATTTTAGCCCCAAGAAAAAAATGTTTAGCCTTTACCAGCAAATAGTCACTGTAGATTTAGCATAGGCTGACTTTGAGTGGAAACAACCCCAAGAGATTAGTACAACATCAATTTTTGCCTCTTTTCACAGTTCAGACAAATTTAACAATTGAAAATAAACCTAAGAAAAGACACTTTTGCATGCCCAAATCATGGTTTGTTAGTAAAATTATTTTATTCAGCACTCTTCAGCCTCCAGCTTCTGAGAGGCTGCCTGGGCAGAGGTGAGCAGCAGAAAACAGACAAAGATAAATGAATAACGTGGCAAGTTCCAGAAAAGAACAAGGCTGTGAAACAAAGCACAGAGGCTGTTACTGGTTTGAAGGTACAGAGGAAGTAAAGAGGCATAGGACTGGCCATTGGTTGAAGAATGAAATATCAAACTATATTCTGTAATATTATGAAATAGAGGGAAGGACTGGCAGACAAAAGCCAGGTTTTGTAGGTTACAAAAGCAAATATGAGGGTGGTCCTACAAGGGGCCCAGGAGACAGAAAAGGTTGCAGATTTGTCAGTGATATTAAAAGCGGATAAGAAAAATAAACCACATTCTACAAGATGATGCTAGAATAGGCATTCAGATGAGTTTAAAAGCCTGGCTACAGCATCTGACTCAGATCTGCAAATGTGTATTTAAGTGACAGTTGAACCACAAGTCTGCGCAGAACAGACAAGCAACAGAAGCGACAGCAAGACAGAGGTTGCTAAACAGAAGAGCACGATTCATTCTCCAATTCAACATCACTCTTCAGTTTGAGCCAACAGAAAAAGTATTTCACATTTCATCCTTTTCTCTGCATCTGTTGCAAGTCTGATTTTGAAATGGCAGACAGCATCTGACATTAATCTTAATCCAAGTGTCATATTCCCATAACAGAGGTATCATTATTGATCTACATTAAAATACACCGATAACTTTGGGTCTGGCAGTAAAATAGAGAAAAGAAAAAAGTTCAAGACAAAAAAACCCACCTGAAAGATAATTAATCCATTAGTATACACAGAATAAGTCTGTCTCTCCTAGACTTCTCAGTTCCCTCTATCAATACTAAAAGCAATGCAAACAAAAAAACCCATCTACGCACCCATTTGTAAAAGCACAAAAGACCACCAAAGGTTTCTCCACAGCTTCTGTAAGGGTTTGACAATCCCATTGTAATTTTGTTGATTTGCTAAAAGTACAGCAAATTCGGTCTTATCTGTTTAGTCAGGACCAGCACATTCCGCCTTGTGAAAAGACAGTTTATGTGACAGCTTGGGAAAATAAAGGGCGTCTGCTCTCCTTTGCAGTCATCAGGGATAATGTGCAGCTGCAGCACAGGGTAACTGCAGCTGGGCAGCCAGTGCTGGGCACAGTGTTTTGTGGTATATAAGATTCTCACAACTACTTTCCAATTTTCTCAGAAAAAGAAAGCCAGGAAGATGACATTAGAAACCAAAGAACAGTCAAGCACAGACGCATCCATACTTTAGAGGTTTTTTTATAGCTTTGTGTTCTCTGGTTAGCAGCTGCACAACAAGGAACAGGAGTCATTCTGTCAAGCCATTGTGCTCTATTTATTTAAATCCCCATACCTTGATTTTTAGGGAAAAAAACAAGTTTACTAAATATGGGTGTTTTTTTTTTTTTAAAAGAAAAAAGGCAGCAACATCCATCTACAAATTTAAATTAATTACTTGGTGTCTTGAGGACTTGAAATTTTGCACGGTGTTTCTGCCATGAGTGTATAGCAGGGGTCTGACTTCTGCCTTTTATCAGAATGCAATTCAGCTGCACAACAGAGGACATCACAGAATATTACTTCCCTTCGTGCCTGTCGTCTTAGGAATAATAACTGTTGTCTGTCACAAGAAGCCTAAGCTCAGTCAGTAATATCAGAGAAACACTGAGAAGTTCACTTAAGATCACAGTACAGCTGCAGAGTTTAATAGTTTAAAAACAAGTGCTCTAGAGTGAAAACAAAACAAGAACAAATATTCCCGGGAATATATTTCGCTAAAGAAAAAAAAAGAAAAAAAAAAGAAAAAAAAGCAGGTACTGTCCTGCTCTTCTGGTGCATCTGAAGCTGACAAGACATGCTGGCTTGATGATCCTTTTCCACCTGCTTAACTTTCTAACAACGCAACCTGCTCAAGAAATCCTGCTGAAGGTGCTCCCTACTATCAGTCTCCAGAGGCAAGTACAGTGACATCCTCCAGCACGTCACTGGAGCAGACAGGAAAAGAAACAAAAATCATTCTTCATGAGAAAGAAACATTACAGAAGAGAGGTGGAGCAGTAAGGAAGGGAAAAGAAAGGGAATCTTGCAGAAAAGAATTTGGGTGGGGAAGACAGCAGAAGAGGAAAAACAATCCCAGAGAAATTTTATGCTTAAGAAAATTACTCCTTGATTGCTACTGTCTCAAAATTAATAGACTCAAACATGCTACATGCTGAAGACATAAAAAGTCATCTCAATTTTCCTAGTCAAATGATGGAAAAGTAGAAGAGGGGGGGAAAAAAGAAAAGGAAAGGATAGAAATGGGCTTTAAATATGCTTTCTAACTCAATGTTCTCAGTCTAAAGAAGATCCCAACAGTTTTCCACACAGTAATTGAGCTGCTCCATCTGTTCAGAAGAATTGCAAAGATTTCATTAGAACTGTCCCATTTGACAAGTTTGAGTTTCTTTCTTCATCATCTTTCACCTTTCTACCCTTTTTACAGAGACTGGTGCAAATGCTCAGCCTTATAGTCAGGCAGTTAAAGTTTAGGAAATGGAAATACTATTTTCATGAAGGTCTAAGCCTACTGTGAAGTCTCAAAGAGCCTTTGATTTTGATGAAATCTAAGTGTGTTCTAATTAATGGCAAATTAATGAGTAATTATTGATACTGAAATCTAGAGCTCCAGTTTCATAATTCAACATATTTTTCTCATTGAACAGTTACCTACAGCAAGTCTCCTGATCTCTTTCCATTTCCATTGCTAGTTGAAAGTGAATTTCACCTTCATTAACAAAATATCTTTTTTCCCCAAGACAAACATCTCCATGGTTCACCTTATCTGAAGCAATAAGGACAATCTTTTAAATACCATACTTGAAAATTCTCAAAAGCAGTGCAGTGTGAAAGGCCATTCTCGCAATTCATTTCAAGTGGTGAGAAGGAGCTCTCAGTTGTTCTGACTCCAAGCAAAAAGCAATGACAGTAGAGTGTTTCCTACAGGCGCCCTGGAAAGGAACCAGGGAGGTAGAGATCTCTATGAAATTGTTAATGATGAGGAAGAGATTACACAGTAGATGGCTGCCATCACCTTAATCAATTATATTCTGTGCTAAACAGATTTAATTAGCTACATTGAGACTTTATTCTTTACTGATAAGTGAAAATTCTGCTCATTACCTAGAACTGATTCTTAATTACCTAACCTAATGCTTCTTCAGTCTAATGAGTCACTGGCATTGGTGATAAACAGTATTTCTCTATTTATATGGTGATAATATTTATACCGATATGGACTATGGCAAGGATGAATTGGAGTAGCATAGTGGTTTTAAGGGAGTACGTACAGCCCAAGGCTGATTCATAGCATTTTAAGAACATGTGAGACCAAAACTGACTTCACTAACCTTTTGAGATTATGGGTCCATCTAGCTTTGTGTTTAAACAGTCACTGTAATTCATGCCTCAGCAATACAAGTGTTTTCTAAGTAAAACTATCTTATTAGAGAAGCGATAGAAGTTACTCAGGGAATGGCAGTGAGAAAGGAATAACTGAGCACTTCTTGAGCACTTTAAGCACTGAAGAACTATTGTCACTGATACGAGCTTTTACAGAGGATTAACCAATCTCTCTTCCCTTTTGGTGAAAATGCTTCTCCCAATCAAGTCAAACAGATATTGCTCTTTTCTATCTCTACCTTCCTTGGAAATATTCCAGTTTTGTTTTGCTAAGGCTGGAAGGTCCTCTTTTATCAGCATTTCACTGCAATTTATCCTTTTAATTCTTTTTACAAAATGTGTATAGGAAAATATTTAAATACAATGTTTCATTCTAACAAGCCAGCTACAATGTCTTAAGTCCATTAAAATTAATAAACCAATTGAAGCTATGTGGCAGAAAAACCCAGACCAAACAAACCCAGTCAATATTACTTTTACTAATGGCAAATTACAGTGTTACCACTACAACTGAAATGTGTTGATACCCGCTAAAGAGTATCTTTTCATACAGAAAGTATGAAAGAGAGAAAGAAAAACTGCAAGGGATAAATTTGCTTACTTATAATCAACTAAATGTAATTCTGAGGTATTCCACAGTTTCCAAATGGACCTCAAAGCACATGGGAAGACAATGTAACAAACCATCCTTAACCAGTCCTTGAAAGGAAGATAGGGCATGATTCATAAACAGGACTTAACATTCATGTTTAACATTTTGCTGCTTTGATTTCTTGCAGAATTCCTCATTTCAGAAACTGAGATTCATTGAACATTCACTGGCAGAACAATGCACGCCAGATTCCTACAGCTTCCACTGAAGCATCCTGACCGCAGTGTGAAGGAATTATGTTCACATATAAATGTGTGTTTCATCTGCAGCCGTAGGTATTATTGTACTTTAGGAGTAGTGGAACGAGCTCCCAAGTGAGAAAACGATACATGTGCTCTTCCCTTCTCTTACTGGTGTGAAAATAACATTCTTAATGGAAAACTGGATTCAGCACCCTATTCTGGTATGGAGAAGAGCAAAGCAAGGCAACACTTTTTTGTCAAAGTGTCTTATATATGCACTTGATCTTTTTTTCTTACAGATTCATATTCCAGCTAGTTAATAAGAAAGTACTCAAATTTGTATGTGTGTCTGTTTGCATACAAAGACTGCACTGGCACATACACAAAATGAGTCAGAAATTAAACAGAGTAAATGTCTTTTCTTACTGATGCAGAGAAATCTTCTACTTTCCAGAACATCTCACTGTACAACAGGATCTGATTCTACAATCAGTGATGCTTGTGTTTTTATTCCCCAACAACCTAGGATTCAGCTCTGCAAGTATTTCCAATACAACATCCCCTAGCTGTGGTTTAGAAGTGGAATAGGGTTCTCTGTCAGACCTTCTACTGCATAGAAAAAGACTACAACAAGGCTGCCAGAGCCCCAAAATTGGAACTGTGTTCTTAAAGTGACTCTAAATGCTAGAGCAGGGAGAACATTTCAAACTTCTTTGTTTCTTTCCTCTTCCTGAGAAATTTCAGCTATGCATTCCAAGTAGTCTAATCCTAACCTGGGGCTATATCTATGTACTGAGCCTAATTACTTAAAAATGCAGCAATGAAATCTTCCCTAGCCTACAATTAAGACTCCATATTAATCTTAGTCAATAATTTTTTTCTGTTTGTTTTTCATCCTGGAATAAAGATAGAGGGTTGGACAGTAATCCTAAAGTCTAATCCTCTTTAATCCTACAGACTCTAGCCCAAGGAAATGAGGAGGCACACTTCTCCTTGCTGTCCTGCCACTTCTGACCTCTGGCTTAGACCAATCAGCTCCAAGAGAGTGTCAATTAGCAGTTATGGTCTTTGGTCCTCAGCAGTTCTTACTACCAGAAGTTAGTAACAAAATTACATGGATAGTTAATCCTATTAGCTGAATAGAAAATATCAGTAGTTTTGACTGATATTTATAAAATAATTTACAAACTATGGCCACAAAATAGGATGGAAACTTGGAGGGCTCCATATCTTTGTGATATTCAGTCACTTATAGCCTACGGAGTATAAGGTAAAACTCACCCCTGATAGTGGACAAAGGGCATGAGTTTTAGCAGGTCTGAGTTTGAAATGGAACTTGAAATAATTGACCTTCTACTCATTTCTTTATTAAGATAAAAGAATTTCACAAAGATACACTGGAGATTTTTACTATGTTGCAGGCTCGTCTTGGGATCAGAGCTCTGTTGTTTGCTTGCCAGACCTTTAAATTAGTTATGCCTTTTGGAACATCTAAATCACCCTGGCAATGAGGAAGAACTAATAGAGTGAGGAAAGAAGGCTCAGCACTTTTCCTGCCCGTGCTCTGTCTCCTATCCCTCTCCCACTTTGGTGCCCCCCTATAAGGGGACATGGAGATGAGCTCTGCCTACTTCAAGCAGCGACACGGTACAGCTGCAGTGCCACTGGATGGCAGCTATTCTGAGGACTCTGATGAGCTCTGTGTTTAAGTGTTGAAAGCCCAGGTGACAAAACACACAATTCTGAATGCAAGTCATGTACAGGAGTTAACTAGCAAGGGCACCAGCTGCAAAATTTGACCACTTCTGAGTACAGTGACTTCAGCCATTTTCACCCTGCTCTCTTATTCACCCTTTGTTAATTAATTTAGTGGTGAAATTCATAATAATTCAGCCTTTGCACTGCAGTATAGTAAAACTGACTTGCAGCTGTTTTCTCATTATTTCCACTTCCATATTACAGCAATGACAGCCTATTGCAATACAAAAGAGAAGGAAAAAAGAAAAAGACAGGAGGACTTACAGAGTTGTCTTTCACCAGAAGAGCACAGCACTGGATTCCTGCCAACAGCATTTTATGGGGATTCCAGGCGACAGAATCAGCCCTGAGAAAATTATAATTTGCACTTATAATCATGGGTACTAAAGAATCAGAAATGACCCAACAAAATCCAAGCAGACAAATCAGATTTCCCATCCAGCTCCTTCTCCCCCCACTCCCACCATCGGTTCAGAAATCTCTTCAACTAAGCAATTTCTATTCTGAAAAATGCAGCACCTGCAGAAGCCAACAGGTCACACAATCCCAATTCCACCTTGATCCCCGGTAAGTGAGCGCCTGAACTAAACCGACTCACCTGTGGATGCCATGAAGAAGTCTGCAATGCTTCCTTGATATCAAAGCCGAGCCACCCCAGGAAGCCTGATGGAATATTTATAGAGCCAAGACTATATTACTCGTATAAAGTTCTTTTGAAAATATTTCAACTAATAATTCCAGGTCAGCTAACAACTACTTGTATGCACTAAGAGTCATTTTGACCTGCTCTGTAGAGAGGAGTTGTCTATTGAATGTCTTTATTGAGTGTCATCTACTGTAGACACTCATCTTTGGGTGACACGTTTTGCAGATGTATCTCTCCATAGACTATACAAGTAGAACCCAGACAATAAGTTTTTTTTGCACAAGTTTAATTTCTGGGCAACCAGAGTCAGGGAATAAGATCCTTATTCATGAATTCTGCAAGGATCAGATTTCACGCAGTTCTCAGACAACAGTATTTATCCACAGGGGAAAGGTGGAGAGATCATGCAAACAGTAGATATGTCATACAGCACATTTGAGAAATTATTGATAAATAAATAAAAGGATTTTCAATGTTCATGCAGGCAGAACACACTTAAGCAAACTATCTGTGAAGTAAGGCTCTTCAGAGATTCACAGAAAGCAACAGTCCACAAAACAACCTGGACTCAGCTTATTTTCAAAAAAAAGAAAGATCCATATGTTTTGGGCTAATGAAGGGGAAAAAAAAACAAACATTGATGTAAAGATTCCTGACCTAAGCATGGAGAATATATGCCTGTTCAGTTTTTTTCCTATTTTTTCCCTTGAAAAAACCAGATCTGATAGCTGGTATACAAATTTACCATCAGTATTTGCTTCCTAGGCCACACATTAGGAATAAGATCTGCTGTCTGTGGGAGACAGGAATGGAAAAGGCTCACAAGGGAAATGAAAGGTTATTAACTTGCCTTAACACACCATTCTCATTAATGCACCACATCATGTTTTACATTGTCATGCTCACAACATCCTTGCCGAGACAAGGGCTGCTGCTCAGTCTACAGCTGGGACCTAAGGTATGAAACCATTTTCCTCAAACTGGACAGTAATCCTGCAGAACCATGACTTCTACCCGTTTCTCCAGCTAGTCCAAATTTGCCATGTTATGGGAAGACAATCAAATTGAACTTCCTATTCATAGACAAATTTTACTCTTGTCATTCTATGATTCAATACGGTCTAAACAATTACTAAGTTATTGCCTGATTTTCATAATATATAAACAACCCAGTGAAAGATGATAAATTTTTATGAAATTTGCATCCAAAGGTGTCTGTTTTTAAAAGCTGACACGTTCACGCTGCCTCTGAAAAAAAAGATTAGTAAGGCACTGAAGAGGTCATCTCAACAGTGTGCCACCCCCAAAGGCAGGATCAGCATACTCATCTCACTTCTGTCAAACACTTGTCTTTTCTAGAGGCTTTAATCAATGAACACACAACTTGTAATTAGCATCAAAGTGAAAAATAAGACGCAGAGAGACACCAGCAACTGCTGCCTCCACTTTTGGCACTGCTTTCTGCCTTTGGTTTAAAATCTACTGCTGGAGATCTAGGGGAGGAATGATAGTACTGGAGGTGCAGGCATCTCCAGCACTTCTCAATCCCTCATTGAGCGACAGTGCTACAAGATGAATTTGTGATCCATGTTTCTTCACCCAATTCAAAGATCAAGTGCTTAGGGATTCAGGGCTGGCAACAAAATAAAAGTTTAGAAAAACAAGCAAGCAACAACCTAAATAAAAACCACAAACAAGAAGGCATCCAAGATGACTGAGAACCACTGTCTTTGTCTGCTTTTGAAAACCTCTAAGGATGGGGGCTGTACAACTTAATCACTTCATTTAACAATAACAACCTGTTTTTAATTTAAAGTCTCAGCCCTAAATAGTGTTACCTCTAGTCAGTGGTCAGGGGAACAAATTATTCCTTTCTTTTTTAAAGCATCTGTAGATTATTATGTCTTATCTCTGCCTTTTCTAGCTTAAATAACATCAGTACTTTCCAACTTTCCTCATTGGTCATGATTGCTAGATATGGTTCTGTTTATCTGCATCACTTTCCCATTTTTTAGTTTTTCCCCTGTAGGTCTCAACCTTCTTAAAATGCATCTTTTTATTTGGACACAATCTAGATAAGCCGATGTATTTTCTTTATTCAGTTCTGAAAGACATTTAACTTTATTTGATAATATCAATGACTTGTGAGGTACTGCAAGGCCCAGATATTCCTCTAAAGACCTGCTGTCTAGCCAACAATCCGTAGCCTGTGTTTGTGTACTTGATTATTACAGCTTAGAGTTCTGTCTTTATTGAACTATAGCCTAGTCTTTCCAAGTTTTTCTCGAAACTGTCAAAATCTCTTTGATTTCTAATCCTGTCCTCCCACTGCCTCTTGTGGCAGTTTCATGTCATTTTCAAATTTGTCAGTGTATTTTTTTTTCACCTAAGATATTTAATGAAAATAATAACAGATAAGATCTGACCTAGGACAGACCTTGGTGGAATTCTGCACAAAAATTTTTCCCCTTTCAGCAAGCCACTGGTAATTGCTATGATTTTCCAGCCTGGTTTGCACTCCCTACATGAGCAGCAGCTTGGCATGTTTCTCTGCTTTCTGATGAGATATTGCAAAGACACAATAAAATTAACTGCTTCTCCTCCGTCCATGAGACTAGAGAAGGAAGGCAGATTGATCCAACTAGACTGGCACATTTTGTTGATGATAAATCCAGCTGAGAGCAATGCAGGGGAGGTCAAAACACAGATATTATTTACCTGTGTCCCACGCAATGTAATCCGTAACATGGTATGAGAAAATTACTGTGCTTCATACGCAGCAAATCACAGCTGAACAATGGAAATCACAGTGTACACAGTGTGATTAAACTAATTACCTAAGCACAGGCTAATAAGGTCAAACCTGATTTTCTGTATTGGGCTCTAATAGGAAAAAAGAAGAGTCAAAGTAAGGACCATCAGGGAAGGAATATTCATACATAGTCTTTAAAGCTGCATGAAGGCAATACATGACATACATAAGTGCTGGAACTTAAGAGCATATTGATGATGAAAAACAAGTTATTAAGAAAGGCATCACTGGTGTAGATTAGAATACAATAAACAACCAGAATGCTTGTATAAATACTGTAATGTGAGCAAAATAAGCTTATTATAGCTCTGCACTTAGGCTGTTGAATGGCTTGACTGCTAGGACAGTTTGGACTTACTGGTATTATCTTCTTAAAATAATATTTTCCTTGACTCCTTTTACTTCTTTTGGTTTGACTACATGTGAGAACTTATCTACTATTTCTGACTTTATTGAAATTTATCTTTCTGAAGCTCACTGATTTTATGTTGATGTTCTCCCTTTTGCCCTTCCTAAGAATCACCAGCTTTATCATTTCATATTTAATGAAAAGAGTCTCCCTAAGGCAAGCACATCAATTTTTGGGATCAGAAAATATTCTGAAATGAGAAAAATCGGCGTAAATCTGGAAATAACACCACTGACATTCATATAAGTTATTCTTAGTAACAGCTCATGAGAGCATATACAGTAGATAATACTGATGCCCATTAATGGTACATGAAAAGTCCTAAATTAGACAGAACTTAACCTGCTTTTTACTGTTTGTTTTAATTGTAATGTATCTTTTTTCCTTTAAAGTTACAGCAGGCCCAAACAGCATTACTCGCTATAACTCAGACTGTACAATGAGTAAATCATTCAACAACAAGCCTGGCCTTTCAGAGGACTGCAGGTTCTCAAACTTTCAATAACATTATAGTCTAGCCTATAAGGAGGCAAACCTGCTCAACAAAGAAAAAAAATCCAGTTCTTCCCTGTATTTCTTGTACAGACTGAGTGGCAGAGACCTAGTCTCACTGTACCTGTTCATATACTATTTTAGTAAATCTATTTCTAGTGGCACTGTGAGTGAAAATACATCACACTGTGAATTACAGTCTGTTCATTTTGCCATAGTACACTTATGCCTGATATCACTTATGTGAAAAGTTTTCAGTCTTTCCCCTTATCCTGTTCTCTCATATGCACAGCTGGAAACTTTTAACAAAAAATAAAGAAACAGCCATCCACTCAACTCTCCATAGAAAGTGAAAAATAGAAAAAATATGGATGGAACATCTGAGAACCACTGAGAGGATCATAACATGAATCACATCTTAACAGAATGATTGGTCTTCCAGACCATAAACCCAATTTATTACTGGACATTTGTCCTTCTACTAGGAATCTATTAACATCTGACAACTACAGTCATTTTTCAAACAGAAAATTGACTTAAACCACAGACATCTTTATCTTAGTTTAACATGAGGCAAAATTGGAAAAAGAAAGTGAATTCTTTTCAAAACACTGTCAACTGTCCATGGTTCAGAATATGGCCCAGGCTTATCCCACCTAATTTTAGTTCAGCTACAGGGAGACTACTCATTGTTCTCCTACAGCCAGTGGAAGTGGCCCCAGCCATGGCTATTGGACTCACCCAAGGTCCAACACAGATTCCAAACACAACCCTCTTTCCACCAGCTGTACACACACACGAGACTGGCACGTGATGTGAGTGCTGATCTTCTGCTGAAGACCTGACAGGTTGTTCTCAGCAGACATTTCGAATACTAGGCCTAAATTCTGCACCTTTGCCTCCAAGCCAGTAAGAAAACTCTTTGACTCACACATACAGTGCTTTTATTTATTAATGTCTGAGACATTCATTTGAAACACGCCTCACTGCCTACATGATTTTTCTTTAGATACTCAACATTAAATAAACACTTCCAAAATTTAAAGCAGGTCTAAAAATCTCCATTAACATTGCTCCAGATTCTCTTACTGCTCCATGACTTCTAATCTAGCCATTCCGGATTTGTGGCACTGCAGTTATAAAAAGAATGTAATTTTAGAAAATATATAGAGGCCTATCTTTAGAAAAGTACATTTACAGCTAACTCTTTCAGGTAATAAAAAGACTCGATTATTCAAAAAAGATTCATGAATGGATTTTAATATCCAAACATAAAATTATAAAGAAATTTTAGAGATGAAAAATGTAAGGAAATTCAAACCTGTAAATATGAAACAGAATAATTTATGACTGGTTGAGCCTGAAACATATCTTTATTTTAACCTGTATGAACCACATACCGCAATTTTAATGTGTTTATTCTCCAACAGAACATGGAATGAATTCAAAGTTTTACTTGTATACAATCACCCTTGAAGCATTTTTAGGAGGTAGCAAGAAGAAGAAATTGATTATGAAATATTTTTTAAAATATAACCTGACAACAACAAAATAGATTTGACTGTCAGAACCAAGTTATGTTCTGTTTTGCAGCACATGTAACAAGGACAAATCAGAATGTATTTCTGGTCCCTATTTAAAAAAAAATTACTAGAGCCCAACTTACTTCTAGAAAGAAATATCTACAGTCCAAGCAACATAGCAATTATATAAAAGCAGTGCTAAACAAAACCACACAGTATACAAACTCACATCAACATGAAGCCAGAGGCCATGCTTTTCACAGATATCAGCAATTTTATCCAGAGGATCAAATGCTCCCAGCACTGTTGTGCCTGCTGTAGCACAGACAAGAAATGGTGCTGACCCCTGCAATAGAATTCAGAACAAAAGAAAATTATAATTTGCACTGCTCATTTGCTCCAGTATACTTGCAGAGCTAAAGTATAAAAAGGTCTAGGAATGTAGGACAAAGATGTGACAATCTACATTTAGTTTCCCAGCAGAAGGTACTGCATTTAAAAGTGCTGACTCGATTTTTTTTTCCATTACAAGGAGAGGAGGGAGGGGATAAGGGGGAAGAAAAAAATGGAAATTTCCATTTCTAGTTAACACCATCCCAAGGCAGACTTCACCAGCTTCAGACTGTTTTGACAGATACTCGTTTTGCCAAAATCAAAACAAACCAGATATTTGACATCTCTCTTTATACACTCATTTTCATTTCTCAGTCTTCACACGATACTACCATATTTGCTGTCATTCTGATGGGTAAAATAAAAGCTCAGCCAGCAGACTACCCAGGCAAGGAAAGGAAAGGGCTCATCCCTCTAGGGTTTCCACCTGTGCTGTCTCCACAATACCCCTGTTCTCTGCCTGGTGAAGAGGAAACTTCAATGAGACAGCACGATTTGCCTTCAGCAGCATTGGCACATCCCATGGCAGGGACAGTCACCGCTGCCTGATCCCCTGCCCGACCAGAGCACAGCGCTATTGCCTTCCTCCCGCTCCTGTCTGGAAAATGGGAAGCGCTGTAGATGGTAACTGAATGTTAGGAGTGGGACACCGCTGGAAATCTCAAGCAGTTTTAAGGTCAGGCAGGTGGGATAAGGAAAACTTTAGTCAGGTTGCAGTCTCAGGCAACCACTGTAAGCCACTCATTTTCATTCCAGAGGCTTTCCTCCTTGCTTTCCCACTCAGCCCGTAGAAGGGGTGCAATTACAACAGCAGGCCAGGACACACACCCTTGCAGGTCTGTGTGTCTGTGCCTACTTGGGAGCAGAAACTGCAATGAAAAGACTTGGTGGAGTCCGTAACAGCTCAGCAAACTGTCAGCCCTAGCAATGACTGCGCCGTCGCACTTGCTGGTCCATCCATGCTGAGGGAACTGGTCTGCACGTTTCAGCATCTGGCCTACAGCATGACAATGCAGTTACCAAACAGGCATTAAAGTTGTTGTTAAATTGTACAGTCTGGGATCACTGAAGTTCATTTGCAGTGAATCAAATCTCTCAGGTGACGTAAGTCTGTCTGCTGATGTAACTCAATGCAGCTTCGTGAAAACAGACATCAGCTGAAAAATCAAACTGTGCACAAGTCTTTCATGTATCTTCACTCAGCTGAAATCTGATCTCTCTTTTAGAACAAGAAAAAAGCGGTGCCATTTTTAAACATCTACAGAAACAGACAGGCTTGATTCACATTTGCACTCTGACAGTTTTATACTTCTTCACAGTGTAGAGGACTACTAGATTGGTACATAATTATGATTTATTTATATTTTAAGATTTCTTTACAAATTGCTAAAGCAGTGAAAAGTAACATTGGAATGAATTTAAATGACTTCCATACATTCATAAAGAATTGCCAGCCTATAATTCACTTTTTGGTCACTTATTCCTAGTACAAGCTACTACATTAGTCAATTAAGCTTACAAACCAGCCTGAAGCTCAAGTACAACACACCTGCAAGTGAGTCAAAGTTGAATCTGATGCATGTAGTTTCTGTTAGTGTTCCCACCATTTTCCTCCCACAGCTACATCAAAGGTCCTCAAGCAGCCAGCTGGTAGCATGACTGATTATGGGGATAAGTCTCACACCTCTACAAATTCCAATAGTTGTTACCATTACACTTTTCCCCCGAAGAAGGGAATTAGTTTTTTATTATTCTCAACAATGTAGTTAAACAAATCTCCCTGACTAAACTCTCTAAAAAGAGGCCTAAGACTCTTGCTATTCATCTTCAGTGATCATTTTGTGATTCTGTCACTAACAAATACATCCTCTGTTGTCTAGAGTCATTAGACTATTTACTGCAATTCACTGAAGTGTCCTTCTGTAAAAGTTGTAAAGTAGCACTTTATCAGGGACAGACACACTTACTGAAGCTCTGATGAATTGAAAACCTTCCAATGCACCTGTAACTTCCATTAAAATGCAAGTGAAATCAAGTTTTCCTGTAAGCAGAGCATTTCAATATAGACCATTTGTTTTTAAATTGCAGAGCACCATTCTGAGGTTGAACTTCTTAAAAAAATCATAAATGCCAGATGATTTCTTTCAAATAACCATTACATTTATTATTACATGAACAAACAAGAATTCTGCTTTTGCAAGAATAAAGCATTTGTTCTCTTGTGGGCTTGATTTCTCTTACTCCAGTTTATTTCAGCCATTTTTCCCCCCAACTTGCTCAAGTGAGTAAAGTACAGGTTGTCTTCCTCAGATAAGGCAAACTACAGAGAGAGGCAAGTCAGAGAGTTTGCTAGGTCATTAGGGCCACCACGTATCCATAGCTACACTATCTAGCATGACATTCAGAGATGGTTGTTTAGCAGGAGATGCATCTAAATCAGATCTTAGTGAAATCTGTTGTGGCCATGTCAGTGCACGACAGGACAGCACTGCCTTGGCTTTTCTACCAACCACAAAAGTAGGTTTCCCAAGACAGGATTCAATGGAATGTATCATCCATGCCATGGACATTGCACTTACTACTTTGTATTCACAGGTCATGGACTAAGGGCTGAGCTCTGAATCCTGCTGTTCTGACACACAAACTGGAAGTGAGAATAAAGGTGAGACAACCAAGCCAGGAGAAGACGCTCTTGGAATTCACATTCTCTAAAATAAATTACATTGACTGTAGTTTAATGCTGTTTTACAGACTGTGGGCATGTATGCTAACACTGTCCAAATACACACATCAGTACCTTTCCAAATGCTGGCCTTTGACTTTCTACTTAGCAAGGTCCCTGGGGAAAAAGAGGGACATCTCTGCACTCCTGCTACAGTAACAGAAAGGACCGAATTTAGCATTTGTAGCTTGTTATGATGGTTTTCGAGACTAAGCCACATGTCACAGCTCTTGCTCGCTGCAGAGGATAGAGGAACAGCTGCTGTAATTATCTGAAAAACCTTTTAGGAAGACAAATACTGCATCCACTTAAAAAAAAGGATCAAGGGCAAAAGAAATCCTGTAAGAAATGTGCTAAATACTTCAGAGCAGCATTATACTCAGGACCTTCATTAGCCGTAAACACCCTGTGGAATTTTCCTCCCTTCTAAGAGTGTAGAACTCATAAGCCTTGGCTTGTTCCACAAGTTTGTGGCAAACAGATTTCACTTTTAAGAAAGCCATTGTTACATTAATTGCCCTATTTTCAGGATTTTGCTCACTGTTTTCCTTCCTTTCACCCAGACACAAGCACACAATCTGCATACACTCCTCTCTCCTTCATGCTCTCTGTCCCCCTCTCACCTCTTTCCTGGCCCGCTGGACTTGTTTCTCCAGTTCCTCAGGTATCATCTTACCTCTAAGGGACACAGATTTAAAACTTTTTCAGTTACATTCAAATAGGTTGGTTATGTACAGCACTACTGCATTTTAAAAAGGCTCAGAGATCACAGTTATGGCTTTTGCTTTCTTACCTTTCATCTGTTCTGATGAAGTAAACATTCTCTGTACCAATACCCAGGAAGGAGGCTGCCTTCTTCATGGAGTAATGACACTGTAAATGAAAGAGGCACAAAAAAAGTTACACATGCAATTAAAAAGAGAAATAACTTCCTTAACACAGGGAACAGTGACATTAAAATTAATTCAACTACACCTAAAACCAACAACAACAACATATTCTGACACAAAAATCAAACCAACAAGCTACATATTTCAAAGTCCACCTCATATTTAACAATAACATACATAGAAAATTGGGTAAAGTTAGACCAAAAAAAAAGACGTGCCACATGTTCAAAATGTGGGCTGAAAAACAAAACAAAAAAAGAGCTCTATTTCATACAAAATTCTTTAAGCTGGTTCTGCATTAGAATGAAAAGTAGAAATTTTGAAGTGTCATCAGGGAAGAATTATTAATTGTTTCAAAAGATTTTGCTAGAACTGAGTTAAAAGTATCAATTACTGTAAGAGTTAGAAAAGGCATGAGAAGAGAAATCTAAAGGCTATTGAACTCAACAGCCTAGAAGCAATGAACAGGTCCTACAGTCAAAAAGCACCACTCCTTGGAAACTGGACCCTTAACTAGGATGTATGTTATGATACATCTAAAGCCTCTACCATCCCTGCTTGCTTTCACTAATCCTCAGCTGTTGGGCACTGCAAGAGACAGGGTACTGTGCTAAACTCCCCCCGGCCTAATTCAGCAACTCTTGTTCACATGATCAAGGAGCTCAAGTCCTGAGACCTACCATAGCCTTCAGATATGGACAACTGGGACTTCCAAAAGGCTTTCAAAGTCCTATCTCTGCAAAAGGATTTGAAAATTGTGGTGTTGTGAAGATTGTTCACACGAATGCGTATTTTAGAAGCCATTATGAAAGCAAGCAAACTTTAGAAAGGACTCAGCACATCTTCAAATGTTAATGTATGTTTTGCAAAAAGTTCCTTTCTGGACCAGTCTGCATTTTTCAGAAAATGAAGTCACTATTTCAACAAAGAATTTTAGCAAGGTCTTATCACAGACACCTCTTTGAAGAAGTACAGACACATGCAGCCCACTTCTCACTTAGCACTGAATAGAGGGCATCAGTCTATGAAGCCTCTGAAGGGAGTGTAAAAGAGGATGTTAGAAATGGGTGTATATTTAATCAGAATGTGGTAAAATTACTTTGGTGAGAAGGATACTGTGCTGGTTTAAAGGTAAACTGGCAGGAGAAATAAACCCAACTCAAAAGAGGCTAGAAGTCAGAGCTACAATTTAATAAAAAGTTTACATTAAATAAAACGATACCAAGGAAAATTGGGTTTAGCCCACAAAACCCAGTTGTACAACCCAGCACTCTGGGGCACAAACAGTATGGTGCTCACCAGTCCCTCTGCTGAGCACCACATGGTCCTCCTGAGTCCAAAGCAAAAAGAAAACCTGTTTTCCTTCCATAAGGCTGGTGGTCACAGTCTGGTCGAGAGTGGTAGTTACAGCCCTGTTGAGGTTCTAGTCCTCCTCTCAATCTGGTGAGCGAGAGTGCCCCAGTCCCCAAGCTTATATATGCTTGGGTTCAGATGGGAACACCCAGTACCTCCCCAGGGTGAGGGGTTTCACAATGGGCAATTTACTCAGCAAGTCACAGGATATCTTGTTCTACTTGATGGCCCATTAGCAGACATGATGCCTCAGGTGGGGTGTGAAGGTGTTAATGATTCCCAGAGGGGAGTTTTCACATCTGAATCATTGAGGCGAAGAAAGGGTACCCTCTTATCTCTATTTTCTCACACACCCAGTTCATAGCCTGAGGTGTCAGGTGTGTCCTGGGCAGCTGTTGCAAACAATGCATCATTAACAGTTCATGACAAATGGCAGAGAGGGTATGGAATACACAGTTCCAGTTACACCTACACAGTGATAAACTGGTCCCAGCCACTATAACTAGGACAGATTCTCAAGCCTACAAACCACTCTGTACTTTTTACAAGCTTTTTCCTGTTGAACAAATATTCACGGTCTATTGTCTTATTCCAGAATAAGAGTACATTGATCTCTGTTTAATTCATCTTCACGATTAGCCTGGGAATTTAAGATATGGTAACCTTCTTGACCTGAAGATATTTAGATGTTAAAACCACTCTGAGTAACCTGCACCATGCCAAAGGCCTACCCAGTCATAGCAGTCGGGTCAGTTTTGAGAGTACACATCATCCCATAGGACTGGACAGTTCTCAGAACCAAGATCATCCAGACCTTGGATTATCACTGCTCTTGGGGAAAAAAAAGAAAAAAAAA